>LOJH01042229.1:0-14241 GCA_001685095.1 Ellobius talpinus | reverse complement strand
CTCTCTCTCTCTCTCTCTCTCTCTCTCTCTCTTTTGACAGAGTTTCTCCATGTAACAGCTCTGGCTGTCCTGAACTAGCTCTATAGACCAGGCTTCCCTTGAACTCACAGAGATCCATGTGCGCCACCACCCAACTCAAGTGCCTTTCTTATAGGCATACAGTCCACTCCATCCTCGAGTTTAACATCTTGTAAATTTCACAGTACAGAACAGTACCCCTGACAATCTTGCAGGAAAATACTCCCTCAGTAATGCTGAGAATAATAGCGCAGCCCAGAGAGAAAAAAAATACTTGAAGGATCAAGACAAAGGAACAGTGGTAGTTTGAACGTAACTGGCCCCATAAACTCAAAGGGAGTGGCACTATTAGGAGGTGTGTCTTTGTTGGAGGAAACGTCACCGTGGGGGTGGGCTTTGAGGTTTCCTATGCTTAAGCTATTCCCAGTGTCACAGTTCACTTCCATTGCCTAGGGACCAAGATGAACTCCCAGCTCCTCTCTAGCACCATGTGAGCCTGCACATCATCATGTCTCACCATGATGATAATGGACTAAATCTCTGAACTGTAAGACACCCCAATTAAGTGTTTTCCTTTATAAGAGTTGCTGTGGTAGTGGTGTCTCTTCACAGCAACAGAAACCCTAAGACAGGGACCTTTTCCCTTATTTTCTTTAATACTCTTACAGATCAGCAAACGTTTACAGCAACCTAGACACTCAAAGAAGTATCGGTCATATGACCACACTTAAGAGAGACACAATCCTTCACTCCTTCGTTCATTCTTCAAGTGTTTTTCACTGGGCCCTTTAGATATGAAGATGTGCAAACTGTAGCCCTTCTGTTGTGCATCTTGTAGTCCATAGGTAAAGCCATTTACAGCTCACCTTGCTAAAGCTCTGTGTAGCTTCATGTTATCCAAGAGACTTAGTTATGCATTAGTTTATATACCTACTAATGATCACACCCTTGGAGTTGTTATTTTATTGGAATTCGCTTTATTTTCCTGAGTCTAGAGAAATAAGCAGTGTACCGTCAGAATGTTATAAATGAACAGATTAGGGAAAGGTGTGTTCCCCAGGCTCACAGATGCAGGTGTATTAGTCAGGAGAGTGCACTTAAAATTATGACCCAATGCTTCTTCAAAGGCAAATTGTACAATTATTCCTTTAAAAATAAAGAGATAATTATATAATTCAGAAACAAAATGCAGTCTTCTAATCAGAATGGCTTTCATCAAGAAAGCAAAATCAAGTGCTAGCAAGGATGTGAAGGAAAAGGAGCCCCAAACCCTGCTTCTGTGAGTGTGACAAGTGAAGATGCTATGCAAGTCATTTGGAGGTTCCCCTCAAAACAAAAAAGAGATCTCACAGCTGTAGCACCCAGTGTATGTACTGAAGGAATCAAAGTTGGCATCCTTTTGGATCCCATGTTTATTGTAGCACTGTTGACAAATCAACTGATAAAATCAGTCTAGGTGCCCATCTATGGATGAATGGGTAGAGACAATCAAATAAACAAAATGCAACAAAACAAGCAGTCACGTATCTTAAGACCCAAGTCTGGAGCTGACCTATCTCCCTTGGCACCCTACCTTCTTCGCTAAGTAACATCTTCAAGCATCAGATTTCACACTGTAAATGGAGTTTAATATATTCTTCTAAGACAGTTATAAAATGAAATTAACACTGTATGGAAGGTGTCTAACATGTACTAGGCAACTCAAAAATTCTTCCGTATCCTTTTCCCACTAGGAGTTTCAGTTTCAGTTAGGAAGATGAGCTGCAAGTCCACAGAGAGACAAAGAAATATTGGGTATTGAGTCAAGTTACTATTCATACACACTGAGATAGCTGGAGAAGAGGATGTCTGAGCTATTTCAGCTCTTTGTTGACTGTTCCAGTGAGAAGCGTCACTGGCCAGCACATGCTGAACTGGCAAGGGATACGGCAGAGAGTCACTGTTGCAGAGGTTGAAGAGGCGTGGGCTGTCTTGGGTTGCCATTCTTTATGAAGATAGTTTCTTAAAATTCTGAGCTATGTGAGTTACGACAAAAGCCTGATTCAGTGAGGACAGTGTCTTAGGGTTTCTATTGCTCTGATGAAGCACCACGGCCAAGGCAACTTGAGGTGGAACTCAAGCAGCAGAGGAACCTGGAGTCAGGAGCTGATGCAGAGGCCATTGAGAGGTGCTGACTGGCTTGCTCACCATGGCTTGTTCAGTCTGCTTTCTTGTAGAACCCAGGACTACCAGCCCAGGATGGCCCTGCCCACAATGGGCTGGGTCCTCCCTCATTGATGACTAAGAAAATGCCCTACAGCAGATGTTATGGAGATATTTTCTTAATTAAGGTTTCCTCCTTTCAGATAACTCCAGCTTGGGTCAAGTTGACTTAAAACTAGCAGGACAGAGAGTGACTGACATAAATACAATTATAACATAAATTTATTCTTTTCAACTAAAAAAAGTTGAAATTGAACGTTTTCCTGCATTTGTGTTTCTTACTCTCCTCGAGTATTTTGAATTTTTGTTATATAATCTGAAGAGATGATTCAGTGATTAAGAGCATTGGCTATTCTTGCGGATGGTGTGGGTCTGATTCCTAGCACCCACATGATGGCTCACAGCTATCTGTAACTCCAGTTCCGGGGATCTTATGTCTTCCTCCGACTGCTGAGAGCCATAGGTATGTACATAGTACACATAACTCACATACAGACAAAACACATATACACATCAATAAAATAAAAGCAAGGACATTTTGAAGAAGGAAAGGGAAACACAAAATACTGACTTGAGAGTACCTAAAGGAAAAAGTAGTATCTGAAATTTTGTTTCTGAAAGACACAAAGAATATTGGGCGGCTGGCTATAAAGTGATTTTTCCCTATGGCAGGAGTCATATAGGCAAGGCACAGTAGCTTATCTGAGAGGCTCCCATGAGTGTCAAAATCTGTTAGAAATACATTTGGGGAGAAAAAAGTAGAAAAGCTGGCCACAGTGGCTTAAGGAAATGAAGTCTTTTATCTCTTGACAGAGAGATGATGTAAATGTGGGGAGCCCCGGACCTGGGCCTCGGAATAATGCCACTGCTGAGACCCCAATTCTCAGGCCATGTGCCTTAGTATGCAGGCGCTCACCCTCAATACTTCTTGCCTTATCCACGTCTCCTGGCTGCCCTTCCTCTGGACATCACATCTGTATTTCAGATTTCAAGAGAGCCAGAAGGACATGGAGCAGTCTAGGCAACACTCAGTGATTCTAAGCCTTTTTAATGAGACTGTTAAAGCTACCCTGGAGACCGGCATGATGATTTTCCTCTAGCCATTTTCTGCTGATCACCATGTCTCAATGAGAAAAAGCATCTCAGATTTGTCTTTCTATAACCGGCTCAGTGAGTTTAATACGATTGCCTCCAGGTGCATCCATTTTGTTACAAACAGCTTCATTCCTTATGGCTGAAAAGCATCTCCATTGTACCCATAAATGACCTTTTCATTATGCACTTCTCTGCTGTTGGACATTTGGATCGATTCCATAGCTTAACTACTGTGACTGGACCTGGAGAAAACAGTGGTATGCTATGTGGTGTGGTGTGTTGACTCCAAGCAAATACCAAGGGGTGATATAGCTAAGTCACTTGACAGATCTAGTTAGTTTAGAACACTGGATAGCCTAGAAGCTGGAAGGGTTCACATGCTCCCCAGCAGTGTACTTAGGACCCCTTTTGTCCAGGTCCTAGCCAGCATTTGTTGTCTGTTTTCTTAATGACTGACATTCTGACTAGGGTGAGATGAAATCTTAATGTAGTTTTGATTCACCTTTCTCTGATTGCTAGTAAGATTGAACTTTTTTTGCATTGGCTATTTGTATCTCATCTTTTGTGAACTATTTGCTCATTTCATTAGACTATTTCTTGGGTTTCTGTTTTCTTGTTTTTATTTCTTGTGTGTTCTAGCTATTAATCTTCTGTCAGATTCATAGCTGGCAAAGATTTTTCTCCTATTCTGTAGGCTGCGTGTTCACATGATCAACTGTCGTCTTTGACTATGGAAACTTTAATATTTTGGGGTCCTCCCATTCATTGACTGCTCACTTTATATTCTGAGCAGTTGGACTCTTATTCCTAAACTCTTTACCCATGCCTACATCTCCTCATGTACTTGCTATGTTTTCCTCTGTTTCACATTTTACATTAAGGTCTTTGAACCGCTTGGAATTGATTTTTGTGCTGGATGCAAAATGGGAATCTCGCTTCATTTTTCTAAATGTGATAATCAATTTTCTCTAGCACCATGGTCAAAGAGTTTGTCTTTTTATGAGTGGGTATTTTGGGCATCTCTGTAAAAAGATTTCGGCTGCATTTGTGTAGGCTTACATCTGGATCTTCTTGTGAAAGGTCAGGGTTGAGACCATGGACACTGAAAATGAGGAACAGCAAAGGGCTCAGCTTATTTGGAACTCAGAGTGCAGAGCCTTTGTTCTTACCCATATTGTATTGTTGCAGGTCTGGTTACAAAATGCTGAGTGTATAAAAACCAAGCTGTTATGTGGGCTTTTTTCTTACTGGACAAAGAGCAGCTTTTTATATGTTATTAATTGAATCCTTTTTCCAGAAGATAAATGTGAAGAACTTGAGGCCCGGGGAAGGAAATACTTGTTGGAGTGTAAAGGCAGTATACTGCCAAAACTCTGTGAGCATCCTCTTGTTTTCCAGGGATGCCTGGCAAGTGCATTATCCTGGTCTGACTTCAGTTCAACAAATCTCCTTCATTTCCCCCTTTTTGTTTAGTCATATTTTGTAACATAATGTGGAATACAGCTGCTCAATGTTGAGTCTTTTCTTGATGTTGGGAGGCTTTCTTTCCCAGACCATTAAAAATAGCAATACCAAACAAATAATCAATGTAAACATCACAGCATAGGAGAAGCTTGCCAACTTAGCTTGATTAAATGAATTGAACTTCCCCAAGCCATCAGCAATACCTTTCAATAATCTGTCACCAGATAGTCCATGTAATTTTTCTACAAACGTATAAGTACTATCAGAGCGTAATTTCAATGTTTCTTGAGTCATATTACCATGATTTAATAATTGTTTTCCAATCTTATCCCAAGGGAACAAGGTCTGATTCAAATGTGTTGAGCTGGGTCACATTCTAATTACATCTTAATAATAACTGTAAGATAACAACTTGATCACCTAACATAATAAGCACAGCTGATTCTAAATTTGTGATTCCAACATGCAGCCTATATCTTTGAGTGTTCCATAATTTTTATGAATCAGAATTCCATTTTTAAATATTAGGTACATTTTGAATGTTTTGATGGGCTACTCCAGGAGTTGCAGCAGTGGCAGTAATGGCAATATTTCCCAACACATTGGCAATAATTAGTCCAATCATTTTTTAATCCTTTTCTTCATTTGGTCTGATATATGATAGAACATAGACATGGAAGGAAATTTTTTTCCATGCTCGATCCATCTGTCCAGTCATCAAAACACCAGTTTGGGCTCAAAGTACATCAGTGCTCTGAGAGTTCAAACGAACAGGCATGAAGAACAATTGGAACAAGATACATATCCTTCAGATTGATTCCAAATAGATTTTCCAGTCATAAAGAAATGAGGAAGATGAACACATGCTATAATATTCTGAGATACTTATTATATAAAAACAGAACATAGTCTCATTATTAGAAGTATTTTTCTATATAGTCCCTTTCCAGGCCCAAATATTATCCATTGGTGACAAGAGGAGATGGATGTTGCGGAGTATTTGTTAGCACTGTCACTCCAAGCCTGGCAATCAAGTGAAATCTTGAATAAGAAAGTGGAGTTCATATTCAGCTGGCCAGAATAAACAACAGAGTTTCGGATGGATCCAGATTTGAATGGGGAGACACCAGGAGGAATAAGAGGGAGCTTAGGAAAAATTTCAGGCATTTTTGATCTGGGAAGGTGGAGTGGCAGGGTCAGCTGATCGTTTCTCCATCACTCTGTGGATCTGTCAGGTTTCTACCCCAACATCTCACTCCCGAGTTCTTATTGATAAAAGGATAATTAATATAAGTGCTGCATCTGGCACCCAACACTTGGCATTATTAGATCACACCAAGGTGCTCCTGAAAAAAATACAAAGAGGAGATTCTATTAAATACCTAGGATATAAGATAGATTTACAAAAAAATTCAACCGCAGATGGCAAAAAATCAAGGGAGATCAATTACAAACTCTTAATTATTTTCAAAAATTGCTGGGAGATATTAACTTGCTATAGCCCACAATTGGATTAACAACTCACGTGTTAAGTAATTTATTTCAAACCTTACAAGGTGATAAGAACTTAAATAGTCCAAGATTATCAGTTGAGGCTGAGCGAGAACTGGCTTTGGTAGAATCAAAACTACAGGATCCGCTTGGATCTGGAGCTTGTTTGTATTTAGGTTATTTGACCTTCTCTGCATTCTCCCACAGGAATTCTTATGCAGAGAAAAGATATTTTAGAATGGAAATTTTGCCACACAAACAGAGTAAAAAAAAAAAATAAAGACACAGGCATGAATATGGAGGGGCTTAGATTCAAGAGCCTTTTCTATCTGGGAAGACGGAGAGGCAGGGTCCGCTGATTGTTTCTCGGCTGCTCTGTGGGAACCCAATATCTGACTCCTGCATTTTTACTGATGAAAGAATCACTTACATAAATGCTTCAGGTGGAGAGGACATCCATCCCACCCCTACATACTGCTAACCCCTCAGACTCATTATTAAGGGTGGTGACCCTGTAATTACAGAACTGTCTCAATTCTTTGCCTTTCATTTGGTGCATGCAGAACCTACAGTGCTCTAGTTTATGACGCTACCTTTGAAGAATTAATAAGAACCCACACCTCTGCTCCTCTACATTTTCCCCAATATACCCTCCCACTTAACTCTGAGACAATGGAGTGTGGCAAGGGGGAAAATGAAGTGGAATGAAAGGCTCATTAGTAATATTTCCTTTAACCCCTTAGCTATTAAAATAAACAGGTTCTTCTTCCCTTCATTTTTGGTTCTATTATGAATAACTGTCCACTAGACATAACTTTAAAACAATGAAATTCATGCCCAATACAAGTAGGAAGTCCTTCTACTCCTATTTAAAAGGTTTAAACCCTCTTCTTTGGGAACTGTCATGGGGTCTTTTAATCCAACTAGAGTCTTTAGTATAAAATGGAATAGTGGGATCCCCAGTGCGCTACTTGCTTAAGGGATGGTTGGGAATATAAGCCCAGTAAGAAAAACACCTTGCTTCGCTTACTTGGCTAACATGGCCAAGAACAATGTTTCAGGTGCTTTATTTTGCCCCAGATGAAGAACTATCTCTTCTCCTTTGTTGGCTAATATTTTCAGCTGCCCCCAGGTAGGAAAGGAACAATTCACTGTGGAAGGTAATGCTTTCACACTTGTTTTGAACGTCTGATCCAAAGTCTGATGAGTCATTTATTGAGTAGGGTCAAACCATGGTCACTTGCTCATCTCTCAGTTGCTGTTCTGGAAACCAATCTTCACCTGTATCTGTGGAAACATAAACATGCCTTTTACCCCACTTCGTAACATTTCCTTTTTCAATTGCAAAGAGTCTTCCACTCTATACCAAATATGTTGCAATATATTACCTGTTGCAGGGAGCTGCTTGTTTGTCCTGGCCACCCAGAACCGAAATAACACACAGAAACAATATAGGTTTTGTTATTGTGAGTGTTGCAGCTCCGATGGGGACGGTCTCCCCAAAGGAGGTGTTACTTCTCTGAGGGAGAAGGTTTCACTAATATATGTCTTACAGCTCTGAAGAGAAATGTATCCTGGTAATCAGGAGGCAAGGAATATCACAAAGTCATACCACACAACAAACCCCACACAAGAGACTTATTGGGAGAGGCATAAGAGGGTGGTTGCCTCTGTTCAGGCGAGAAGCATCAGGGAACGGAGCTGGAGGCAGACTCTATACAAGGGTTCTCGGGGGCAAAGGTTTTCAGGGTGGAGGTTTATGGGGTGAGGACAAGACAAACCCAGGAATTGGTGGGATTTCAAGTCCTGAGCTTTGGGTAACCCAGGGATTGGTGAGGTTTTAAGCTCAGAGATTGGTGGGTTTGGGGGGGTCATGGATTGGTGGGTTTTAAGCTAAGGGAATGGTGGGTTTTGGTACATTTTCAAAACTGGAGGTGGGTTCAGAACTTTTATCCTACAGTTAGACTTTCAGTGATGGCCTGTCCTTATGGATTATAAGGGATACCAGTAATATGTTTAATGTTTTAATGTTGTAAAAACTCTTTAAATTTTTGTGACATATAAACTGGAGCATTATTAAAAGGTGTTAATTTGTTGAGTAATACACATGGCATTAAAAGCTTCCTTTAAATGCAATAGAACTGGTGAAACCTATTCATTACTTAGTGCAGTGGTCCTTTGAAATGTTGCAAATGTATCAATAGAATGAGGTACACAATGCAGCTTACCAAAAATTTGAATGCACATTACATTAATTTGCCATATTTCATTTGCTATAGTACCATTGGGGTTTTTACCAGAAGGCTACTGAGGCCTATGAAAAGTTGGGCAAGTTTCAGAATGCAAAGCTATTAATTTTCCATTCTTTTCATTAAAGAAAATTTGCTTTTTAAGGCTCTACTGCTAGCATGTGTATCTGCATGAAATTTAATAGTTTTAGGTAGAAAGGTACAAGGATATAATTAATATGGATTGATCAAAGGATCTGTGAATTGATTATTGGCCATGGGGGCCTGGTGTGTGCTCTGATGCATAATAAAACGTGGATTAATGTGATGAATTAATAGCTGTTGCAACTGTGAGAATGAAAGAAATAATTCTGTATCATCAGGATAAAGAACAACAGTGAAAATATGTTGAGCAGTAGATACTGCACCTTGTGAGATGGTAACAATGTTAAAAGGCTGGGGAAAATCTGACAAGACCATAATAATAGCTGCCAATATTACAAGCAAGGAGCCTGTAATACTTTGGAAATACCCTTTCCACCAGAATATCAAGCAATTTCAAATTCATTAGCATCATCTATAAAGCTAGTGTTTGATCAAGAGGTTCATCCTTAGTAATAGCATCAAAAATAACATGTTATGTTTGTTTTTTGGAGATTGATTATTAATTTTTCCTGTGTAACCACTTAGAGCTATTTACCAATTTCTGATAATTTTTCAAAGATCCTATTGTTGCCTACTTAGTCTAAAAAGTAGATACAATAATAAGCGGGGGCTCAGCAGACCTAAGAAGTTCTGCATCAACCTTTGTTATAGGGTTTACCAGGTTTCCATATCCAATAAACTTACAGATCTTGGGGTAAGTTTATATTTTCACAAAAGTCTTAGAAAGTTATAAACAAGAAAAGGAGTATGAGAGAAGGAACAGTGATTTCTATTGACAGCAGTCTACTTTTTAAGTGTTATAAAGCACACGGTATCTTTTCCTGGATTTTCTTTTTTCAGAAGAGGTTCTTAGCATTGTTGGAGAGGAAGGTAAAGATTGAAGTAAGGCACCATCTGCAAACATATAACCATTATTATTTCCTTTCTCTTGCTCTAACCGTTTCAGTATCTGTATGATTATTTCTAGTACCTATTTCTTCTAATACAATTTGTAATGGCCTAAAAGCCTGAGTTATAAGCAAACAAAGAAGAGGTCATAAAGATATGAAAATGCCTTCTCTTTTTGAGCCCATTTAAAGGCATTCAAAACCTGGTTCCATGTTTTATATTTAAGAAACAATGCTTCTTAATTTGTTTATACAGGTTGTAGAAAAGTTCCATATTTTCACATGTATCCAGCCTCCCTTAAGTAAGACTTTGAGCAATTGTGTATGTTGCTCTTCGATTGACAGGGACTTTCCCACTTCTTTGCTGCTAATGCCGACAGTTTCCCCTGCCTCTGATCTGACAACTTACTTCCATTTCGGTTTTGGATGTATTTACTGAAAGCTGTATGACATTCTTCAGTCTCCACATTGGGCACCCATAAACTTACAAATCTTGGGGTATGTGAGAGATCATGGTCAAGGAGGCCACAAACACAGAAATGTTACTAACTAAACTATTTCTGTTTTCAAGGGATGTCTGGCGAGTGCATTGCCCTGGCATCACATCAGTTCAGCAAATCTCCTTCGTCTTTATTTTGTTCCATTGATCTGCATGTCTGTTTTTGCACCAGGCACATACTTCTTTTATTATTACAGCTCTGTGACATGACTTGAACTCAGGAACATACCTCCTGCATGATTCTTTTTGCTCAGGATTGCTTTGGCTGTCCGAGGTCTTTTTGTGCTTCCCAGTGAATTTTAAGAATCTTTTTTCTGTCTCTGGGGAAAAAATAACATCAGAGTTTTCATGGGGGGATTTTACTGAATCTATGGATCGCTTTATATAAGATAGTCATTTTCACAATATTTGTTGAAGCCTGCTCCTGCAGAAATCATCTGGGGGTTCCCTGGGAGGGGGCGCTGAGGCTGAGGAAATGTTAGATTAAGAGAAATAAAGACAGAAACATAGGAAAGACCGGGAAGACTGAAGGTTAATACCAAACAACCCCAAGTTTATTTCTCAGCACATATACTAAATACAGGAAAAGAGCAGTCCAGTCCGCTAACCACCTCCCTGCACTGTCCTTGATAGTGCTCAAGCAGGTGCACTATCTCATTCAGCTAAGCAGCTTCTAATCTCTAACGAGGAGCTTAGACTGGCTGGCTTACACCAGCCCAAATCTTAATAGAAAAATGTACTCTTTCAACTGGGCAAAAATGCTCTTTCTGTGGGCTAACACAGATGTTACTTATAGCCCTCAAGGTTCCTGAGAGAAGCAGAGCAGGCAAGCTTGAACTCAAACTTCTTTAAGTCAAAATTGACTCCAGATGGAAACCGAGTTACACGTGGGCTCCCACAAATAACTGATTCTTTCAATCTATGAAATGGAGGTGTCTCTCCATCAGTTTCTTTCTTGAATATTTTAAAGTTTTCATTGTAGAGGACTTTCATGCCTTTAGGTAAATTTTCTTGGTTTCTTCTCCAGAATGCTTGTTATTGGTATATAGAAAGGTCATCGAATTTTGTGTTGGATGTGTTCATTTTGTACCATCACTTTGGTGGAAGTGCATGACAGTTCTAAGTGATTCCCCTTCCCTTTGCTGATGTGTGTAACTGCTCATGTGTATGCCTGTGTGTGCAGGTGCACACATACTTGTGTAGGTCAGAGGTTGTTTTCAGGTGTCTTTCTCGATCACCACCAACCTTATTGTTTGAGATGGACTCTCTCACTGAACCTGGAGCTCACTGATTTGCTTATATTGGCTGGCTAGTAGGACCCTATACTACTTATTAGAAGAGACTAGCGTGTCTCTTCTTGCCCAACTATGGGATTATAGATACACCCCACTATGCCCAGCCTTTAAAAACATGTTTATTTTTTTATTAATGGGGGTGGTCAGAGTGTGGGTATATGCACATGAGTGCAGGATCCCACAGAAGCTATCGGCATCAGATCTCCTTACAGCTGGAGTTACAAGCCATTGTCAGTTGTCAATGTGAATACTGGGAACTGAACTCTGGTCCTCTGCAAGAAGGAACAATCTCTCCAGCCCACAACCAACTTTTATGTGGTTTCTGGGGATACAAACTCAGGTCCTCACACCTGCATGGCAAGCCCCTTGCTGACTCAGTCATCTCCCCAGCCTCCAGTTGTAAGACTTCTGTTGGAGTCCTTAGGTCTGTTATGTATAGGAGCTTATCATTGTAAATAAGACTGTTTGGATTTCTTTCTTTCTTCTTTTTATTCCTTATATTATGTCTCCTATTTTTACCATTCTAGCTAAAACTTCCAATGCTATAGAGAAAATGGAGAAAATAGACACTCTTGTCTGTTTTAGTAGAAATTAAACATATCTTTTAAAAAGTAACTATAATTTATATTGCAGTAAATTTCAATATTTATTATGAGTATATAAAACATACATAACTTATGGAGCAGAAGAAATGGCTCAGCCGTTAAGATCATTTGCTACTCTTTCAGAGGACCAGAGTTTGGTTCTCAGCTCCCATGTTGGGCAGCTTAAAGCCACCTGTAACTCTAGCTCCAGGGAATCTGATACCCTCTTCTAATCTTTACAGGCACCTGCATGCACATGGAATACACACTTACACAGACACACGTACGTACAAATACATCTCAGCAATTTTTGTATGTTTCTCTTGTATCTCAATATCTTGTTGAGGTCACTTACTAGTTCTAGGAACTTATCTTGGGATAAACAATAACGCCACTTGCCTTTCTCTGCTCTCTCCTGGCAGAGAGTGCACAGAATCTGTGCGTGCTGTTCTTCAAACATGTGGTATCGTTCTCCAGTGAAATGACTTGGACCTGGTGGTTTGGAGGTGGGAATGGGAAGATTTTAAAGTTTCACATTCCAGTTTCTTCGTAGTGAATGAGTGACTCACGTACTTTTACATTAAGAGAGTATTGCTGGTTGTAGGTTTAAAGAAATGGTCTATTGCATCCAAGTTGTTGAATTTATATGTGTAGATTCATTATAGATTTCCCTCATCAGTATGAAACCTTGCCAGCTGCTTATATATCTCCTTCTGAAGCCGTTCCAAAGCATTACAGATGTTGTCAATTTTTGTTTCTGTGTCTCAGAGTCTATGGACTGCTATAAATTGACTGGTGATCTGCTTTGGCTGAACTCTACTAATAATTCCTGGAAACTGTTTCTGTTTTCCCTTTTCTTAGTTTATTTCCTTTAGTAACATCTTCAGAAGGAGGGAACTTTGAGTCTTTGTTAGAATTACTATCATGATGAAACACCATGACCAAAAGCAGTTGGGGAGGAAAGAGTTTATTCTGTTTACATGACCACAACACAGTACATCACTGAAGGAAGTCAGGGCAGGAACTCAAGTGGGGACAGGAACTTGGAGGCAGGAGCTGATACAGAGGCCATGGTGGAGGGCTGCTTACTGGCTTGCTCCACGTGTTTTCTTATAGAACCCTGAACCAACAGCCCAGAAGTGGCACCACCCATATGGGTTCTTCATCAGTCACTAATTAAGAAAATGCCCTATAGGCTTGCCTACTGTTCAGTTTTGCAGAAGCCTTTTCTTAATTGTGGTTCCCTCCCCCCAGATGACTTTATCCCGTGTCAAATTGACATAAAACTATCAGCACACTGTGCATAGATGAAAATGTCTTTATTGGGGCTTGAGAGATGGCTCCAAGGTTGTGAGCACTTAGGCTCGCTCACAGAAGACGTGACTTCAGTTCCCTGGACCCACAAGGTGGCTCACAACCAGCTGTTGCCTTCTGATCTCCTCTGGCATCAGGCATGCATTTAGTACAGACACACATGCAGGCAAAACACTCAAAAGAAAATAAACATAAAAGAATTCTTTAAAACGTTAGGTAGGATATTCCTTTGGACACCAGTTTCTGAAACTGCATTGATACAGTTGCTGATGTATCTACTTTCATCTATTTTGTGAATTCACTTCTCAGAAAAATATGTCTAGATTATTTCTTTAAGAATAATTTTCTTTAATGAAAAATGTTTTCTGCGTCTCCTTTTGAAAAGTCAAATGTTTGTAATATAGGAGAAAGTTTTCAGATTTTCTTTTGTGTATCAATTGCTTCATAAACAGTGATTTGATATTCTTAGACTGTCCATGGTCATATTTATGCTGGGCATATTTTAGAAAGGTTTATCTATTTATGTATATGAGTATTTGTGACTGGTGCCTTCCCTCCGAGTTAAGAAGAGGGCCTCGGATCCTACAGAACTGAACCGTAGATGTCTGAGCCGTGGGTGCTGGAAACTGAACCCAGGCCTCTGGAAGAACAGCTGCTTTTAAACTGTGAACCAGCCCTCCAGGCCCTAGATCGAGCATTTTAAGGGTACGCAACGGGGTGAAAGCCGCAGGGACTACACAAACCAACCTGCACCATTTCCTGCCAGCTCGCCCCGCCTCCCACATCCCCCCTCCACAGGCCCCGCCCTTTGCTCCACGTGTATTTTTGACCCGCCCACTCGCCCCTTTCACCGGCGTCCTTCTGTACACGGGATTTCCGGTCCTCCTCTCGCGAGATCTTCCCAGTGGCGTGGACGGCTGAGGCAACTGGAAGGGTTCCCGGGTCGGGCGGAGCTGACGGGTGTGATTGTCCCTCCGCTTGTCAGGCAGGAGGCGGTGT
>LOJH01042228.1:3774-14241 GCA_001685095.1 Ellobius talpinus | reverse complement strand
GCATTCTTCAAACCTTTCAAAGACTACAGAATATGACATTTAAAATGTTTAAAATGCAGAGCAGGGCAAAACAGAGGTAGGCAGCGAAAACTAAACTGAATGCTGGGAGGAAAAAGGCAGAGACAGAAGAGAAGCCATGTAGCCCCTCCAGAGACAGATGCTGGAACTTTAGCCAGTAAGTCACAGCCTTGTGGCAATAAACAGATGAATAGAAATGGGTTAAATTAATATGTAAGAGTCAGCCAATAAGAAGCCAGAGCTAATGGGTCAAGTAGTGATTTAATTAATACAGTTTCTGAGTGGATATTTTGGGAGTCTGGGCAGCTGGGAAACAAACAAGCCACCTCCCACAACACTTCCCCAAAGCAATACATTTTCTGACTTTCATTTTAAAGTGAAGTCATTCCAAAAGTATCTAGGCTGGTTTAATTCAGCAGTCCCTCTTACAATACTGTGTCTCTCAGAAGCTGTTAATCTCTCATCAGCAATCAAAAAATTCAGCGATCAAAATTCAGCAATCAAAAAAGTCAACAAGGCACCATATAGGATCCAGACTCCTTGTGTATTTTTTTGCCTTTACATGGCTTATTCTTTTTATATTATTTTATTTTCTCTTTAAAGACTTTATTTTATAATTTATAAACTATTTTTTCTATGACTGTCTATACCCATCTTCTTTTATTTTTTATATCTATGCACACTTTTTAAACACACTGTAATCTGTTTAGAGGTTTTTTTTTTCTTTCCCCAATCTGGATCTGTCTTTACTGAGCACCTGCAATGTTTTCTGACTATGTGGGACAAATCTTAAACTGTCATGTCAGCCATTGCAGGCTCAGCTTAGCACATGGTGCTGGTTCATGGTGCTGGTGGTTAACTCCAGTCTGCAGGCAGCGTTTGGAAGCTGCACCTCTGTATGCCAAGCATCAGCCCACCTGAGAGACTGTAGGACTAGAAAGCCACATCTGGCTCCTTGTTCATAATTTTTGTCAGATTTCTTAGACCCTATGGATATTTAAGCTCCACATTGGCCGCTATATATAGACAGATTTAACTTTGGACTGCCAGTTCACAAAAAAACTATGTGGAAACTTATTAATTATGAAAGTTCAGACTACAACTTAGGCTTCTCACATTAGCTCCTATAACAAATTAGCTCATTTATATTATTCTACGTTTTGCCTCATGACTTTTAATCTCTCTTCCATCTTGCACCTCCTGTTCCCTCTCTGTTTTCTCTGGTGTTTCTCTCAAGCTCCTTGATTCATCTCTCTTCTTCTCTGTCTCCACCTGGAAGTCCTACCTAACCTCTTTCTGCCTATTGGCCATTCTGCTTTTTATTAAACAATCAATAGGCACCTTGCCAATGACACACCTTTACAGTGTACAAAAAGATTATTCCACCACATTTCACCCCTTTTGTCTAAATAAGAAAGGTTTTTGACTCAAACACAGTAAAACTATATACTACGAAATCCCTGTGGCATTCTGGACAGCTTTGTGAGTTACCTGTGTATCTTCACAGCAGGCTAGCTCTCTGCCCTTCACTAGCTGTGATACAGTGCTAAGTGGTATCAGATAGTTATAACTGTCACTCTGCTATGCCACATGCTCCCTGTGTGCTAATACTCTGTTGAACACTTTGTATGCAGGTTGCCTCGCTGAGCCTCATTCCTCATAAAACCAGAATAATCATGTTGTTTGTTTCAGAGTGTCCTTGTGCAGACAGCAAGCCTCTGGAGAGCAGAGTTGAGACAGTCCAAGTCTACAACAGAACTCCCTTTTAGTTCTGACCAGCTGAACCACTGCGGAGAGAAGCTACCTAACTTTCTGTGCTCTGAAGACTTGAAGCAGGCCTGTGGGTGTGCAGCTGGAAATACAGTTGACGACTCATTCAAAATGTGTCATTCTGTCTTTCTTTCCAGCACTTATGTAAAACACACAATTTTTCGTTTTTGTCAGTTCCTTACAAAAAAAGAGCTGTTCAACTCAGTGGCTGCTTCATAAACACAGACTAAATCTAATTCATAACCTATCTTTGGAATGTTGATTAGGTGCATCTGGAGAACAGTCCAGGCCCACCTGCAGCAACTGTGAGAGCCTGCCTCACACTTATGGTGTTAGCTGCTTATGCGGCAGAACTGGGAGAATGAGCGCTGTCACGTCAATGACCTTGTCACAGCCCCAATCCACTCTCCTGCCAAAAACACATGCACACTTGTGCATAAGTTATACACACTGTGTCTTTGCTTTGCTTTAGTTTGGATCTGGAATGTTCTCCAGAAGCTTGGCTTGTTCAAGGCTTTGTTCCCAACCTCTAGTGCTATTGGCAGGTGGTAGAAACTAGGTGGCGTCTACCGAGAAAGTTGAGTCATTAGGAGTGTGCCCTTGGGAGGGGACCCTGGCCTGCCTATTTCTCTCCTTTCCACTTGTCTTTCACACACTCTCTCTCTATTTCTCTGTCTCTGTCTCTCTTTCTCCCTGTCAAGTAGTGACATTTGATTTGTCTACACTCCCCTCCCCAAAGCAACAGGCCATCCATGGGCTGTAACATGAGCAAAAGTCAACTTTTTCCTCCTGAAGTTGCCTATCTCAGGTGTTTGGTCACCAGGACCGGAAGTTAATTATCATGTATCATATTTATATTTCTCTGTTAAATGATCTGTGCAATTTATCAGTTTAGAATAGAGGTTTTTTTCCAATGCCAAACCCATTCAGGCATTCTATTTTTTATTTTTTATTGTATACATTTATAAGGAATATTCTGACAATTTAATACCTGTATATAATGTGTGGTGTCAAAGTAGTTGCCATTCCCAGCTCTTAATCATTTCTTCATGCTTGAAGGCTTTAAACTCTTCTAGTTGGTCCATATTTTTGCTACAAATGACAGGACATCATTCCTCTTATGAATGAAAAACATTTCACGGAGTAATTATGCAACATTTTCTTTGTCTACCGACTGATGAATGTGTAGTCTGATCTCACATCTTGAACATTGCACATACTGCCATAATATTCAGTCTCTTTGGGAATCTCATGTCATTTCCTGTGGGTGTACATCCAGGACTGACACAGCTGGGTCAGGTAGCAATCCTGTTTCTACCTTTTGAAAGATTCTTTGGGCTGTCCTTCACAAGGGTTACACTAATTGGCATCCCCACCATTCATAAGACTTTCCTGCTCTACCTCACATTCTCACTTGCATTTGCCTTCTGCCTTTTTCTAAAATGCCAGTATGACCAGGATGAGAGAATGTCTCAAGGTTCAATTACAGCTCAAAGGCAAACATTTTTCATGCAGTTATCGATCATTTCTATGTGTGCTGGTTGATTTTTATCAACTTGACACAAACCTCAATGTTATCTAAGAGGTGGGACTCTTAACTGAGACAATGCCTCCATCAGATTAGCCTGCAAACAATATGTAGGTCATTTTCTTGATTAATGATCAAGGCAGGAGGGCTCAGTCCACTGTAGACATTGTCACTCCTGGACAGATGTTCTTGGATGATATAAAAAACATGGCCGAGCAAACCAAGAGGAGGAAGCCAGTGAGCAGTGTTGCTCTGTGGTTTCTGCTTCATTTACTGCCTTGAGTCCCTGCACTGACTTCCCTTGGTGATGGAGTGTGACCCGACTGAGAGCTGTAAGCTGAAATAAACTCTTTTGCCCCAAATTACTTTTGGTCATGGGTGCTTTATCACAGCAATAGAAACCGTAACTTTAAAGATGTATTTTTCTTTTGAGCAATCTAGTAGGACTATTTGTCCGTTAAAAATGGATTTTTTTAAAAAAAACTTTCTTGTACAGTATGGCTATCAGTGTTCTCTCTATCATAGAGAGGTTTGTTGGCTTTATGAGATCACACTTGTCTCTTTTTGCTTGTGTCCAATGTGCTTTTCAGAGTCCTATCCAGAATGACTTGATCACTCCTGATGTCTCAATGTGTTCCCTGTTTCCATACAGACATTTCAGAGTGTCAGGCTTTGGACTCACTTTGAGCTGAAAGCTGTACCGAGTGGAAGAGGTATGAATTCACTCTTGTGCGTGTGGAGCTGTTCCTCCATTTCTGTCTGTCTGTCGTCTCATGACTTAGTGGACTGAGGTGCCAGATACAGGTAAGTGTGTTACACCGGTGACACACATGGTGGTGATGCTGGCCCTGATCACGTGGTGCAGATCCTGTCTGTCCGCTTACCTGTTGTCAAGCTTCTGTTTCCTCTTTTGTAAACAATAAATAACAGAGAAGGAAATTCTTTGAAACTATCAAGTAGCATCTCTCCCTTAAACTTTCACTGATGAATTTAGTCATGTTTGGTGGCTCCCGCAGCAGATATCTGTGTAGCGCTATTGGAGTGGTTCCCAGTTTTCCTTGTTTCTCCCCCATTTGTTAATTGGAGTTCGTCTACAGAGAGGACTTATCATGCCTCTCCCAGTTATTATCTATTCAATCTTTTCTAATGCCTGTATGGGCTTACGATTATTTATTTTATTCTCTGGGTTATACCCCATTATTATTACTGCTTGTTTATTGCTCGGGTTGTTCCACTTTTTGACACTGGGGGCTCTTTCAGGTTGGTCCTTGGGTCCTGTAGATGTAATATTTCTTTCGTAGTTTAAAAACACAACAAAGTACAGATCACTAAAATTGTTGCTTGCCCTTTATTAGGTTGGACTGGTATTTTCCTTTTATTACATTTATTTGTTTCTTTGTTTAGTGTGTGTGTGTGTGTGTGTGTGTATTTCTGTATACATGTGCCAGAGGCCAGAGGACAATTTATGAGAATCAGTCCTCTCTTCCAATATGTGGGCCACAGGGATTAAACACAGTCCAATAGCAAATGCTGAGGCACCTTGTCTGCTCCTATTGATTCATTTTTTTTTTCGGAGAGTGTATTATTGTCCAATCAAACAACTTGGGTTTATCTGAGTTGAAGAAACTTTTAAAAGATACTGTGCAGTTCCTCCCCTCCTTTCCTCCCGCCCTCATTTCCTCCGTTGTGCCTTCTTCCCTCTCTTTGATGACATGCACTTATTTTTGTGTATGAGGCTGATAAAGCTGGAAGAGTGAATGAAGAATCCACCCAGGTCATGGAAACAGTCTGAAAAAGTAGTTTTATCAGAAAAGTAATGAGAACTTGATGATACTGAGGAGATTTGTCCGTGAACAAATCACGGCAAAAGTCCGTGAACCTGTGTATTGCCAAAACTTCGACCCGGGGGGCGGGGAATTATAAATTCAGAGCTTATGGATCTCATTTTGCAGATAAGGGCTGAAAAGATGGCTTTATGGAAAATATCACATTTCAAGGTTTATTTATCACCAGTATGGGAAAATTGTGCTCATGGCTTTTGTTTATGCCTGCTGCACTGAAGGAGCAACTGTGTCCCCAGAGCCCCGGAACCCACACCTGCCAATACCATGAAGCACTGTCAAAACCTTTGGAATACTGAGCTCAAGAGGGATGGGGAATTGGGCAGCTTCTAAGTCTGTCTGAGCAATGATGGGTTCAAGATCAATACTTTGGAAAAAAAACCTAAGGAAAGATTTTAGGTGTCTTTGTCCAGAAGTGGAGTGAAGAACAACTCTGGCAGAACCCTGTTCGTGTAGAGGTCATGTGTGGGAACCCCAGCCAGTTGATTCTTGATACTCGGGTGTCTTTATTGCCAGAAGAGCTGTGAACCTGGCTGGAGTCACTCTAATTTTGGAATGTCTATGTGTTTAAGTCTGTGCCTTCTGGGGCTGGAGAGATGGCTCAGCAGTTCAGAGCATGTGCTGCTCTTGCAGATAACCAGACTTCAGTTCCCAGCACCCACAGGCAGCTCGTCACTGCCTGTAGCTCCAGCTCTATGGGATCCCACCCAATTCTGCTGCCTTCCAAGGGCACTAAACCCATGTGCACAAACCCACACTCATACACACAGTCATCACTCTGTGCCTGTTGGTTCAACATCTGTATATTCAACAAACCATTGATTGTAATTATTCCAGAAATTTTGCATCAGTGTTGAACATAGGTAACCTGTTTTCCTTGTCACTTTCCCTGGAGACAATACAGCAGGGCAACTCTTCTCATGCACTTGCACTGAATGGTGTGAGAAGTAACATACAAGTGATTTAAAACTCAGCCTTTTGTGTCATGTGTCACCACTCCATATGGGGCAATAACCCTGAATGAGGGGGTTGTGAACAATTGGGCAGCGGTGAAAAGTTTCCAAATGTTCAATGACCCCGCTTAATATGGAATCAAATGGGTAATAAGTTCTGGTTGCTTCTGGTGGGGCTTGCTCATGTTGCATCATGAGACTGCATTGCACCTTGGTTCTGACCACACAACATGTGCACTTTGTGTTTGGCATGCTGCATACCAAATAGCACCAACAATAGTACCTGACAACTTGGCTCAAAACCAAGACCATCATAAGTCAGGAATTGTGGTGTTCTTACTGGACATACAAGCATTTTTCTCCTTATAAAAACATGATGGCTTAATCATAGAAAGTAATTCAAAAATTCATGTCTGAATCATTGGCTTGATTTCATAAAATATCATCATTACATGAACTTTTGCCAGAATTTCCAACAATTTCAATGGACCTCTACCAATGTCTGTTATTCAATACTAACACATTTAGTTTTGGTTATTTTGGGTGAGAAACCTCTCCCGTATGTGCATGTGCTTAAAGACGTGGTTCCCAGTTGGTGAGGTTTCCTAAAAGAGATTATTGACTGAGGGTGCTCATACCCCTGCTTTCCTCCAGGACAATCCTGGGGCTTCTCACCATCACAGGGAGAAATGACTTCTGGGATTTTGGATCACATGACTTCAGGACCTGAGCCTGAAGCCCCTGCAAAGCAGCTCCCACGGTGGGTGGGTGAGCCACCCTGCTTCACTTTCCATCTTTATTTTCACTCTTCCATGTGTCTCCCCAAACCCTCACAGCTCTATTTTCTTCAAGTGTCTGATGCTGGGGAGCCTCGCCCAGGAGAGCTGGTCTTCTGAGCAGAGCATTTGAAACTTCACATGCAGTGACCATGAGATTGTGACACGTGACCATCTCTTCCGTTTCTCAGAGTTGCATAGGGCGAGGAATTACAAGCTACCTTTATCCATAGTTGCACTGCATGAGTCATAGACACGCACTGACATTTAGAGTTGGTAACGTTTATGTCCCCTCCCCCAATAATCCCGTGATGTGAGTGTGCTTCCAAGAGTTCCTAGGGTGGAATTGCCATTCCCCAATGCCGCAGTGTTGGGAGAGGGCCTAGTGAGAGAGAGGCATGGAGATCATGGAGCCTGAGGCCTAATGATCAGACCTGGTGAAAGTTCATCTCAATCCCTACAGGAGTGCCTTCTCTTGCTTCCTGCTTCCATTGTGTTATGAAGTAGCGCCTGTGCCCCCCACAGATGTGGCTGCATACTCTTGTGTAACCATGACCAAACTAAACTTCTTTCTTTATAAATTACGCATTCTGGGGCATTGTGTCATAACAGCTGCAAACTATGTCAGTATTTTGGCTGCAAAGCACATTTGATTTCCTGTAGGGAATTCCTTCGCATTTGCCTTCCATCTTGGGCAGTTTCCCCAAAGGTTTTCTTGGAATGAGGCCTGACCTAGTCAATAAAATGATAATAAGATTCACTTTTTAAAATATTAGAAAAAACTTTATTACCAAAGATGTTGTAAATAACAAATAATAACTGATATTAACCAGACCCTAAGACTATGCATCTCAGTGAACTTCTCTACAGCTAGAGTGGCTGTTTGGAAGGGAAGTCATGGAGTGTCACATTGGATGTTATACTTTCATAGTCAACAAACACATACCCACAACAAAAATGAAAAGTCTATAACAGAGCTAGAACTGGGAACCAATTTGCTTTACAGACTGGGGAGAGTGAGGCTGATAAGCGATTCCCTCAGATCTCCTGAATATGAAGAAGCATTTCCTGTTTGTTTCTCCTTTATGTCGCCACAGAGCAAACCACCAGCAGCCTCATTGTTGAAGGTGAATTCCAAGATATTTCCATTAAAAAAAGATTTAATTGTATTGGTTTTATTTATGTGTTTCTTTCTCTCACCCCGCCCCCACGTGTGTGTGTGTGTGTGTGTGTGTGCGCATGTGTACCACATGTGTGCCGGTGCCTGTGAAGGCCAGAAGAGGGTGTGTGAGCCCTTGGAACTGGAGTTAAAGGTGGTTGTGAGCTGCCTGATATGGGTGCTGGGAACTGAACTCAGGTCGTCCGGAAGAGCGTCTCTCAGCTGTTCTCCCTCCCCCAGCCTCTCAGTGACCACACTGACCAAAGAGAACAAACCCTGCTGCACAAGAAATCCCATCTCTCTTTCAGGGAGAGCAAGTGCTTTTCAATTGCCACAGCCTTGCATTTCCTTATCTTGTGACATTTTGTTTGTCTGGATTTTCCCAGCGACATTAAAGGAGGCAGGTGTTGTTTGTTTGGTTTGGGCTCAATGATTCAGGGAGCACTCTTTGTGGTCTCTATAATATTTCCCAGATCATATGGTCTCTGATAATGAGATTCATTTCTTTTCTTATTTAGGATTCATCTCTGAGTCAGACTGTCCCTTCCCTAATTAAGGAGACTGGGCTAACTGTGTTAAATTTTGGTTCCTCTACAGACTTTGATTTCAGCGGACTGCTACTATGAACCTTAGGATGGAGAAATGATATATGACCCACCACCCTTTACGGCCAGACATTTTGCTCTCTCCCATCCCTCCCTTCTTCTGTCCTTCATCCCCTGTTCCTTTCTTTATCTCTCTTCATCTTTTTCATTTCATCTTTTACAATTTTGAGACAAGTTCTCATTTATCTCAGGCTGGCCTCTAGCTTGCTATGTTGCATAGGATGACTTTGAATTCCTGACCTTCCTGCCTCTACTGAGTGCTGGGGTTTGGATTTAGGTGCACATCACGCATTCCGGGTTTATGTAGTTCTGAGGATCAAACCCAGGGCCTTGTGCATGTTAAGCAAACCATTACCAATCAAGTTACATCCCCATCCTTCATTTTGCTTATGTTTCCTCTTCTTTTTTTCCATTCTCTTGTGGATCTGAAACACACCAGCTCTGACTAGTCACAATCAGCTTCTCTTTTTTTGATGCTCTGCTCCAGAGTATGGATGTACACAGGGCCTCCTGCAGGGCACCCCGCTCAGTAGACACTGCGTTGACCTGGACCAGGAGTCTTCACTGAAAGTCTTTAAGCCCTTCCATGAGAAGCTATACTTTGGAGTTAAAAAAAATCAAAAAATTCCCTCCATTTATAATCAAGGAAAAACCATATTTCTTTCTTGAGTAGAAAGCAAATCTCTTATTTGTTCCAGTAAAATGAAGAAAACAAAATTTTTAGATGATGTACTATTAAGTTAAAGATATTAATAAGTTGGTATGATTTTGTCATTGGCACCATGTAGGTCCTCAGTGGTGCTCCGGGAAACTGCTGATCTTGAGACCCTTTGTGAGGAAAGGATGGCTTTGGATTGAGATAGCCTCCTAATCAGTAACTTCTCAGCACCCCCTGGTGGACAGCACTGCTTGTATTCGATCATGGAATTCTTGGCCTTGACTGAATTGGAAATAACATTCCCAGCCAGAGACGACCTGACCCGTCTGGGACAGGTGGTTCTCACCTATGCCCTATTCCAACCACAGCTTCTTAATTTTCTTCTGTGTTTTGTGTTTACCTCTCTCTCTGTTGTGTGCACATGCATCTTCATGGAATGTATGCATTGTTCAGCAGTGTACATGTATGTGCAGGCCACAGGTCGACACAGGGATGTCTTTCCCTATCATGCTCCACCTTATTTTTCTCACTCAATCTGGAGCTCATATTAACTGGTTAGGTTAGCTGGCCAGCAAGCCACCCAGCATTGGGATCACAGCACACATCACCACACTGGATGTTTTCTTGGGTGCTGGGGGTCCCCATGATTGTGTGGCCACTTCTGCAGCCTGTTAGCTCTTACAGAGTCTCACTGAAGCTGTGAGAACAAAGACTGTAGGATGGAAGACTGAGCCTAGTGTTAGGAGTTTGCGTCCCAGGCTGTTCCTGGGCCTGAGCATACACACTGTTCTCCCAGTCTCTGTCCCCTGGTATGTCACCTGGCTGTTGAATGGGGTGGTTGATGATCCCCAAGGCTCCTTGCAGCAGGGTCATGTATTGTTGTAAAACCTACCCTTTGGGGTTAGAGTTGGCTTGACATCTGTGCTTAGAACTTGAGACAAATTGTTTTGCCTTTGTGAACTTCAGTTTTCAGACTGTTAAACAGAGACAGTGCTTAACTGATGGTCCCTGTCCCTGGGGAAGATTAGGTAGGACTGTGCATGTAAGTCCAGTCTTAGTGTCGGCATGTGACCTACTAAGCTAAGACACTGGAGAGACTGCTTTCTCTTTTTCTTTCTTTCCTTCCTTCCTTCCTTCCTTCCTTCCTTCCTTCCTTCCT
>LOJH01042227.1:3957-18199 GCA_001685095.1 Ellobius talpinus | reverse complement strand
TCTAGGGAAGCAGCCACCATCTCTCTTTTCCAGTAACTAAATTTACTGTTACTTCAAAACATTCTTGTTCTGAACATTGATAGAAAAAGCACTAAATAAATTGAAAAATGAAAAAAAAACTTGAAGTCTCCAAACTTACAGAGAAATTCTCATACTTTCTAAAACTTAACTCTCACCTCTATTAGATGCCATGGAATTCTAAGACCTGTGTAGCTGCTGGGATCTTTTGTGACTCTCCACATGCCATATGCAAGGATATTTCTATATAAAGGAGCAATGGAGGAAGCCATTGACTGCTAATTGGAAGGTTTTTCTGTTTCAAGCATCTTTGTCCAGGCCCTTCTGCACTTGCCCAATGAAGGGGTCTTCATTGAAGCATGCTGCTCTACAGAGAAATACACCACAATCTGCATCACAGATGCTGATTAAAATAGTAGCAGACCCACGTCGTCAAGGTACAGTCTTCTGCCACAATGGTTGAGTGCCAGGTGGATGCAAATCAGTAACTCAAAAACAAACAAACAAAAATCTACAAGTTTCTATGTGGGTATAATATTTTTCTCTCTGGCTTTACTCTTTGCACTTCGTTTCTCAATGTTGGTGTTGAATGTTTTCTTCAAAACTTTACCCCAAGCTGTGTATCTTCTCATAATTATGGGACACCAGCTGTGATGTGCAGTTTTGATTGTTCACTTGATTTGATTGAGAAACGCCCATAAGACAGTGAAGCATGCCTTTGTGGGACTTTGAGAGTATTTACAGGGGCAATTAAATGCTGAGGGCTGTGGTCCAATCAACACTTTAGTGAACTGATGGATTTAAGGTAGAACAGACTATTGAGAAGTGTTAGAAACTGGAAGATGGGGTCTGGTTGGAAGACCATTCTTTCACAGTGTCTTTTTTAAGGGTTTACCTTGCCCTATTCTTTTCTTGTATCCTTTCTGCTTCCTGTTTGCTACTAGAAGAAACTCATTTAACTCATACATATGTCAGTGTCCTGATCACATGGGCTGAAGTGGCCATGAAGTCTACCGTCTAATACTATGAGTAAAACAAAGTCATTCCTCAATTAAATTTCTCTTTTAAGGGTTTTAGATGCAGTCATGCAAAATGCCCATGATCAATGAAATAACTTCCCATTCATGTACAGGTAAGCAACTCTAACAAAACTCGTGAGCCCAAATACAGATAGAAAACATGCACGGGGTGGGGGTGCTTGCTGAGAAGTGGTCTAGCTGGAAGAGCTGTGGATGGGAAGTACAACTGACTAATTTATCATATCAATGTGTGAAACTCTTTAACAACTTCTTTTAAAGAAACTGATAAATCTGCCTGGACAAAACAGTGTAGCTGTATTATTTCTAACTAGAAGCTAGTTCTTAAAGAAACAAAAAGAAAATGATTCTGCTGAGTACAGGCGAAGTATGCCCAGATTATCTTTTAGGCTGACAGGTTGTGTTTAAGTTCTAGAATGAACAGAAACCAGCTTGGAGTAGGCTATAGTGACTGAACATCCTAAACACAAACACAAACTTGCATACACACACACACATGCATGCACACACACATGCACACACAAGTGAGGAGAAAGCATTTTCTCCACAATTGGATAGAGATATTTTTAGGGACTAGTAGCAGACACTTAGAGATAATAAAATCTCCATTACCCAGAAGTGTGTGAAGTGTTTCTGTGTAAGGATAGGTGATGCTTTGACCTTGCGACATTTTCTTATGGGACTCAGGGAGAGATAAACAGGGGACATTAACCATTTCGTCAGAGAATCTATTTTCTCACAAGCCCTTTATGCTGTACATCACAATGATAGGGTTTCAAACCTCTTTTTTATACTGAACCATTTTTTCTCTTAAATGTCAACAATGGTCTCTTGAAAGCCAAATACAACAAACATTTCTCATTCTCTTCCAACATGATTTCTCTTTGATATTTGAAACTATGCTTTTTGAAATAGTTTTTCGTCTTTCTTAATATTTCTTATTCAAACTTTTCTTTAGTCTTTATCTTCTTTAACCCTGCATGTCCTAGTCTTTTCAAAGTGGCTTTTCTTTTCTCCTTCTTAGGGACATCATCCTTTGCAGTCCTGGAGAAAGGTCATTTCTTAGGAAATTGTTTCCAGCTCTCTTGGCTTAGAACCACACACTATCCACTTTAGCCATGCCCTTTGTTACCCTCGTTTCCCTGGCAACTCGGGATTGTATGGTTAGCATAAATTAAACCCCCAACTTCCTATTGAACGTATTGATCTCTTTTAGTATTCCAAACAATCATGTCCAACATGAAAATTTTTCTTTATTCTTGTCTTTTTCTCCCCCCCACCCCTTGCTATAACTTTCTTTCCTTCCCCATGTGGCTTTTAACCAACACAGACTTGGGCTCTTAGAGTCACTAAGGCGGCAAAACAACCTGGTCCTCTTTAGTTTATGCTTTTCTCTCATTTCCTGTGGTCATTCAGACAAACAGCTGGCTATTTATCTGAGGGATTTGTCATGCTCTGGGAACAGACCTGGGTTCCTTCTTAACTGTGTAATTACTCGCAATGTGATCCTCACTAAACTATTTAACTTCTCTTCTTTTTTTTCTACCCTGTGTAACAGACATGGTAAATTGAATGTATCTCTTGGTGCTATAATGAAGACTGAGTGAGATAAATAAGTCTAGTCCTTTCACCTCCGTGCTGATCACAGGAATAAGGCTGTACCCCCCCCAGCTATGAATTGTCTTTTGACTGTGGGTTTTTCTCTTAAATGTAAGGCCACACTGACTTTGTTTATTTCCCTTTTTGCTCTGTTGTGGATTAGGGCCTCAGACTGGTTCTCTTATTTATAATTTCTCAACCCTTAATTCTGTCGATACTGCCACAAGATTTATCTCATTAAAGGCTAGACCAAGTGATGTCATGCTCTACGGCTTTAATGCTGCAGTGGCTCCCCAGAGTCTCCACAATAATGCTCACACCATAGTGCAGCACCCTGGGCTTTAGTTCCACAGTAATGCTCACATCCTAGCGCAGTGCACTGGGCTTTCATTAATCCACTTGGAGCTTCCCTTCCTTCTCACATACTTAGGCTCTGGATACCCTATTATCACTATTCACTGTTCCCCACTGTGCTTTCATAAGCCCATGACTTATCTGTTGTTTTTTTATTTTTGAGATTCTAATTTAATTACAAACTTGATCCATTCCATTTCTTTCCTACAAACCCTCCCACATATTCTTTCCCATTCCCCTTCAAATTCACAATTTATTTTATTCCCAAATATAGCTTGTTGAATCCACATAAAGTTACTTGTGTGTGTGTGTTTTCAGGGCTGATTATTTGGCCCTGGACAAGCAGTTGGTGCACTCCTCCCTGGAAGCACCACCTTCCCAGCTCCCAGCTATACACAGCTGCCTGTAATTCCTGATACTGAGGCCTTAGGGAGTATTCTGCCATGTAGTTTGGAATGTTTATTGTGTCACCCTTGTTCGGCTGTGTTTTGGAGGCTGTGTTGGTTAAGCTTTACATGTATAGCTTCTGATAGGATACACAATCTTCCGGGAAACCCTCTGATCCTCTGCCTCTTACAAACTTTCTGCCGTGGCCTTTGCTTTTCTCCAAAGAAGTGAATTTTAGACACCCAGTCATAGGCTCCATGTCCTGACTCATGACTCGGGCAGAAAACATGGCTGCTCTCCTAAAGACCACTCCAGTAGTAGGAATCCCAGGTAAGACAACATCCACTGCTGACTAACACTTCTTAGAGCCTACACAGCTATCCCCAATAGTTCTCCCTCCATTCAACACCATATCCTAGTCCAATACTACATCAGAAGACCCATTCTCTACCAGAGGTCACACTGGTACAAGGAACCCCAGGCCCACAACTCTGGTAGACCTCTGATTTCCCAGAGGACAAACTGGTACTAGGAATCCCAGGAATCAAGCTTGTACCTGAATCCCCAAGGCCACACAGGATATCAAAACCCCAGTGGAGACACCCTACTGGACCTGCACTCATTGGTCACCAAAACCACAGGCCACACAAGCCGTAAGATCAGAGAAGAAACTGAAACCAAAGAAAAAATATCCATCCAACAAAGATAAACTCACAAATTGGCACCCAAACTTATACTAACTTCAAATCCTATTGAATAGAGACCAGCTAAAGAACAGAAGTAATAACAGCCAGGGCAATAAGGCGTCACCAGAGGCCAGCTATCCTACTACAGCAAGTTCTGGATATTCCAACAGAGATGAAGCACAAGAAAATGATCTTATACCCAATCTATTAAGATGATAGAGTTCATCAAATAGGATGAAAAAATTATAGAAATCCAGGAAAAGATAAATAAATACATGAAGGAAATGAATAAAATTGTTCAAGACTTGAAAGCTGAAATAGAAGCAATAAGGAAAACACAAACTAAGATATTACTGGAGACAGAAAATCTAGGTAAGCAAACAGGAACTGCAGACACAAATATCATCAACAGAATACAAGAGATGGAAGAGATTGGGACTCTACTCCTCATAGCTGGTCTCTTCTCCCAATCTTAATACATGGGAAAGTGCTTGGTCTTACAGAAACTTGATATGTCACGATTTGTTGAGAACCATGGAAGATCAGCCCTTTCATGAACAGAAACAGAGGGGGAGTGAGTTGGGTATAGAAAATACAATAGAAGAAGCTGGTACATAGGTCAAAGAAAATGTTAAAGTTAAAAAGTTTCTAAAATGAAACATCTAGGAAATCAGGGACATTATGGAAATACCAAAACCTAAGAATAATAGGAATAGAAGAGGAAGAAGATTCCTAGCTCAAAGACCCAGTGAATATTTTCAACAAAATTGTAGAATAAAATTTTCCTGAAACAAAGAAAAAGAAATAGAACATCAAATAGATTGAACCAGAAAAGAAAGTCCCCTCACTACATAATAATCAAAACACCAAACATACTAAACAAAGAATATTAAAAGCTCCAAGGGAAAAAGGCAAAGTAAAGGTAGACCCATTAGAATTAGACCCTATGTCTCAATGGATACTCTAAGAGCCAAAAGGCCTTAGGCAGATGTCTTGAAGACTCTAAAAGACCATGGATACAAGCCTAGACTACTCAATTCAGCAAAGCTGTCAATTATCATAGATGAAGAAAACAAGTTATTCCATAATAAAGTCAAATATAACAATTATATCTTTTACAAATCCAGTCTTACATAAGGTACTAGAGGGAAAACTCAAACCCAAGGAGGTTAACTACATCCAAGAAAGCACAAGAAATAAATAATTTCACACCAGCAAAACCAAAAGAAGGGGGAAAAGTGTGTATGCACACACAAACACACACAGGGAAAGAAAGAGAGAGAGAGGAGAGAGAGAGAAACTATCAGCACCACCATCGCCACAATGCAGAAATTGACTATCATTGTCATTAATATCTGTCAATATCAATGAACTCAATTTCCTAAAGGAAAGACACAAGCACACAGAGCACACAGAATAGATTAAAAGACAGGATCCATCCATCTGCTTCATACAAGAAATATACAACATCCAAGATTTTCCAAGCAAATGGACCCAAGAAGTAAGCTTGTGTAGTCATTCTAATATCTAACAAAATAGACTTTCAATCAAAACTAATCAAAAGAGATGGAGTAGGGCATTTTATATTCATCAAAAGAAAACTTCATCAAGATGACATCTCAGTTGTTAATATCTATACCTCAAATGCATGGGCACTCACATTTGTAAAAGAAACATTAGTAAAGCTTAAATTACTTATTAAATCCCACACATTAATAGTGGGAGACTTCAACACCTCACTCTTACCTATGAACAACTAATTCAGACAGAAACTAAAGAGAGAAATAATGGAACAAGCAGATATTCATAATCCAATGGACCTAATAGATATCTACAAAGCGATTCATCTAAACATAGAAGACTAAAGTTTCTTCTTAGCACTTAATGGAACGTTCTCCAAAATTGACCTCATATTCAGTCACAAAGCAATTCTCAACACATACAAGAAAATTGGAACAACCCCCTGTATTTTATCAGACCACCATGGATTAAAGCTGGACATCAATAACAACAGAAACAATAGAAAGTCTACAAACTCATGGAAACTGAACAACTCCCTTGCTGTGGAATAATACTCTTGTACACTGTAAAGGTTTGTCACTTGAATTCAGTAAGACATTTTAATATGTTTAATGTTTAATAAAACATTGATTGGCAAGTAGTCAGGGTGAAAGTTAGGTGGCAAAGCCAAACTTAGAATGATGGGATGAAGAAGGGCAGAGTAATAGAGTTGTTGGCAAATACAATGCGATAAACATGGGCATATCATATGGAGAAAAGGCACCACCAAGCCACATGGCAAAGCTTAAATAAAAATATGGGTTAACTTAAAATGTGTTATCTAATAACAAGTTTGAACTATTATTTATTTATAATTCATATTCAGCCTCTGAGTTAGTTATTTGGGACTAGGCTTGTTGGGACAAAACACTCCACTTACACTCCCTACTGAAGGACTACTGGGTCATGATAGAAATAAAGAAAGAAATGAAAAATATCCTGGAATTCAATGAAAATGAATGCACAAACATACCCAAATTTACTGGACACAGTGAAAATGGTGCCAAGAGGAAAGTTCATAGCACTAACTGCCTTAATGAAGAATTTGGAGAGATTTCATACTATCAACTTTACAGCACACCTGAAAGCTCTAGAACAAAAAGAAGCAAACACACCCAAGAAGAGAAGGCAGCAAGAGATAATTAAATTGAGGACTGAAAACAATAAAATAGAAACAAAGCAAACAAAATGAATCAATGAAATAAAGAGTTGATTCTTGGGGAAAATCAACAATACAGACAACTTACTTAACAGTACACCAATAGCACAGGCACTAATATTTATAATTAATAAATGGGACCTCATAAAACTGAAAAGCTTCTGTAAGGCAAAGGATACTGTCCATGACAAAAATGGTAACCTACATAATGGGAAAAGATCTTTATCAAAACCACATCTGACAGCAAAATAAGTGCATAAAGAACTCAAGAAACTAGACATCAACAAAACAAGTAATCCAATTAAAAATGAGGTACAGACCTAACAGAATTATTAACAGAGGAATCCCAAATGACCAAGAATCACTTAAAGAAATGTTTAACATCCTTAGCCAATAGGAAAATGTCAATCTTACTGATTCCATTTTACACTTGTCAGAATCAAAAACACAAATGACAACTCATGTCGGTGAGTACGTAGAGCAAGAAGAACACCCCTTCTTTGCTGGTGTGAGTGTAAACTTATACATTTACCTTAGATATCAATATGGCAGTTTCTTAAAAAAATTGGAAATCTATCTACCTCAAGACCCAGCTATACCTTAACTCCTGAGCAAAGGACATGCCATATCATGCCACAAGGACATTTGATCAACTATATTAATAGTAGCTTTATTCATAATAGCTAGATACTTGAAACAACCCAAAAGTCCCTCAATCAAAGAATGAATAAAGAGTACCGAGAGAGACAACTGGAATTAGGGCCCATTTCAGAGATGAGCTAGAAATTTAGTGTTATAGAAACTCCTAAGAATCTATGAGGGTGACTCTAGCTAAGACTCATAGCAATGGAAGATACAGAGCCTGAACTGACCATGTTCTGCAACCAGGAAAGACTTTCAGTGGAGGAATTTTGACACCAACCTAGCCACAAATTCTTTGATCTATAATTTCCCTTGCCTACAAGATGTGCTGGCATAAAGATTGTACAGAAATTATGGGAGTGGCCAACACAGGACTGGTCAAGCTTGCGACCCATATCATGAGAGGACCAAAACCCAGAAGCTGGGTAGCTCTGAGACCTAGAATAGAACCAAGCAAGACTTGCAAAAATATAAACCAAATCATTACTAATGATATTCTGCTCTACTCATAGATTAGCACGTAGCCCAATTTTCATCACAGATACTATGTCTAGCAACTGAAGGAAACAGACGTATAGACCCACAGTCAAACATTAGGCAAACTCATGGAATCCTGTTGGAGAGTGGAAGGAAGAATTTTAGGAACCAGAGTGATCAAGGACACCACAAGAAAACCCACAGAATTAACATAGGCTCATAGAGGCCCCACAGAGACTGAACCAGCCACGAGTGAGCTTACATGGGACTGACCTAAGCCATCTGCATATGTGTTGGAGTTGTGTAGCTTGGTTTTCTTGTTGGCCTCCTAACAGTAGGAGCAGGGGTTATCTCTAACTATTTTGCTTATTCTTTAGACCCTTTCCCTCATATGGGATTGCCTTGTCTAACCTTGAAATGAAGAGAGGTACCTAGTCTTACTTCAACTTGATTTACCATGTTTGGTTACTATTCATGGGAGGTCTGACCTTTTAAATGGAGAGAAATGGAGGAGTACTGGATAGGGTAGAGCAGAAGGGAGGTGGTGGGAGAGTCTGGGGAGGAGAGGTAAAAGGGGAAACTTTGGTCAGGATGTGAATTTAAAAAAAGGTGAATTTTAAGCCTGAAAATCTCTAAGCCTTTTGTATTTCAGATATAAGCTAAGTTTCCTTTCCTTTCTACTTAACTAGCAAATTTTCCCATGATTGCATGCACACACACTAGCACAGGAGCACACATACATGGATGCATGTAAATATACACATGGCAAAATTTGTATATATCTATATGAACATTTCCTCAGCTTGCCATTTCCATTTGACACAGTTCTTTGTCGGGAGGGGCGACAGGTAGGTCAGGACTTCAAGGCCAGCTTATGAATAAAAATGTGTCTGTTTTTCTGAACTATCAACCAACACCTTTATTATTTATTTATTTTATTGTTTTATGTTTTGGGTTTTTTTGCCTGCATTATGGCTGTGCCCCATGTGCATGCAGTGTGGTCACAGACACCAGAAGAGGGCAATAATTTCCGGGAACCAGAATTGCAGACGGTTTTAAGCCACTTTGTGGGTGTTGGGAATCAAACTGGGGTTCTCTGGATGAGGAGTCAGTGAGTTTAACCACTGACCCATCTTTTCAGTCTCTTGACCAACATCTTAAATAGTTTTGTATTTCTAACACTTCAGGCTTATTGGCTTTGGGTTATCCTTCTATTATTATTGTTTTTGCAAAGTGGTTAAAATTTTTCCATGTGAGATACAGATAAGAATAATTTTCTGCTGAAGATCTATGCTGAATACTGTGACTGATGGTTGCAAAAGGATGAATTTTATCATATGTGAGTATCTTTTTAAAACTGGACATAATAATTCTTGCTCAAAGATAATTGCTTCTAAAAATGTGAAGGAACATAAACAGTGAAAGTTTAGGTTTGTGTGGGCAATGTTTCTCATATTGAGCTGAAACAGCTTCATTATATAGTGTTCCTGGAGACTGAAAGCTAGGGAGTTGCTAAATAATCTAGAATCAGAAGCTGGAGACAGATTTTTGAATCTAAGCCTAAAATTACTGTCATATAAATGGGAAGTTGAACTTCTTTAAGGGATATACATTCTTTGTAGAGTGTGATGGATGCCTGATAATTTTAAGTGGATCTTACGCTAAAGCTGTGTTTCAAAGTTTATCTCTTCTCTCTTGCCTTGAAGCATTCCTAGAGCGCATTGCATGCCCCAGTACACAATTGACCCCTGTTTTAAGTTGCGGAATCACATCCAGTTTTGGTTATAAGGCTCTTGACACTCTTTCTCTTCAGTTTAATTTGATAGGTATATATTTTTACGTTCATTGATAATCAGAAATCACTAAAAATTATTTTTAAAATACCCTAACTGCATGTATGGGTTGTGTACTCTCTATTATTATAAATTGTGTTCTAAGATAATTTTCTACATGTGTGCAATGCAGCCGGCCACTCCCATCCCTTGCCTCTTTGTCATTGCTGTCAGCACCTCTCCTCTCCACAGATCTTTCTTTCTCGTGTCCATGACTCTTCATTTTGTTTGGTGACCCACGATGATTAACTAAGGCTGTGTGTGTGACCATGGGTTGCCAGCTGTCTTTTGGAGCCTGGCAGGATCAGCAGATGGTGTAAAACTAAGGATGGTGAAGTTTCTCCCAAAGTCTTTCAGAGTATAAACAGTACAGAGATAAAGGTTAGGGCCCATGAGCTCTTCCACCTTTCTTAACTTGTTAATTGTAGAGTCAGTGTTATGTGGGCTCTGTGAAGATGGCTCAGTCCCGAAGGAGAGTAACTGCAATAGTTGAATCAAGTCTAGAGAATGGGCCCATATATATCAGAGCCTCACATGTTACCTTCTGACTCATAATGTTCCACCTTCCCTCTTCTGCAAATTTCTCTGGCCCTCATAAAGATTGTTACAAATGTCTTGTTTAGCACTGCATACTTTTAATGAGCTAGTTTTCTTCAGAGAGTGCTTTATTTAATTCAAGTACTTGCTAAATTTCTTTTGTTTAAATTAAATTTTAAAATTTTTATTTATTAACTTAGTATTCCTAACATGGAAGCTGTGGAAGTCTCTTTACTTGGCTCTTATTTGTGGATTTCTTATGCCTTGAGACATGACCTGCAGCATTTTAGAATAATTTCCTTTTTTACTTAGCTTTATTTTTAATATGATTTTAATTTAAAATTAAATTAAATTTTGTTACTTCCCCTCTCCCTTTCCTTCCTCCAGTACCTCCCAGATACCTTCCCTTGACACTCTCCATGTCCAGTTTCAAATTCCTTGATTGTTAGTTTTACACACAGTATGTGTGCATGCATGTATTCATGTATGTGTATGTACAGATATACATAAACACAACCTACTGAGTCTACTTTGTTGTTTGTCTATATATGGTTTCAGGACTGACTACTCTGTGTTTAACAGCCAATAAGGAGGTTCATCCCTGGGAGAGACTAAATCTCCTTCCAGAAGTCTTTAGTTACCTATAGTCACTTGTACAGGGGCCTGTTTCACATCAGTCTTTTCTTGTTACAAGAATTACTCAAGAATATAGAAGAGTTCTGTTACTTCTTGGGAAATGATTAACAGTGTTTGATAAATTTTTTTATTTTCAAATATCAACAAATCTATATTTCTTTTTATTTATGCATAGTGGAAAAACAAGCTTTTCAAAAGACCATGGAGGAATAGCGATATATTTCTTAAGAGATTCTTAACTGTTGCCACTTCGTCTCTGTCTCTCATACACATCTTTATGTTGTAAATATGTATCCTTCTGTGGGTGCAGATTGAAAATCAATAAACTATTCTCAAATAATACCCTGTTCTGAAAAACAAAAAAAGAAACAAATAAACCAAAAAAACAAATAAAAGTTAATGACAATCATGGCTTTCTCATTTCGCTCAAAATAAATTTCAAAATACTTGAAACTCTTTTTTATTTAACAGTTTTGTATATTTCATTTGACCAGATTAGCAGGTATTTAGCACAGCTTACTCACTTAATCTCTAAGCACATATTAATGTCATGTGTTTTGGATGGACTATAGGGTAGAAAAGAATCTCTCTTTTCTACAGTGTTTACCATGTGGTTGGAAGACCTGCATGACTAGGCATTATTCAATGCTACATGTACTATGATATGTATAGAATACAGTGGAAATGTTGAATATGGAAGTGGCCAACTTCTTTAAAAAGATAGGGATGAGATTCTGAACAGAAGGGGTGGTTGACCTTTAGCTTGAGAAGTGTATTGAAGTTCTCTATAAAATTAAGTACAAAGAGGAAAAGTTTTCCAACAAAAGGCAGAATCAGAAACTGTCCCACAGGAATGAAATAAGCTACTGAGATAGATTGAATTGCTTATCATAACTTCAGTATAATAAGAAGGCCAGGCAAAGGAGAAAGACTAAAACCACTAGAGGTTTCTAGAAAGGGAGGTGTGGTGGTTTGAATGAAAATGGTCCCCATAGGCTCATAGGGCATGACACTCTCAGAAAGTGTGCCCCTGTTGCCATAAATGGGTCTCTGTTTGAGAAAGTGCATCACTAAGAGAAGAGTTTGAGATCTCAAATGCTCAAGCCAGATCACTTTCTGCTGCCTGTTGCTTTAAATTCAGAACTCTCAGCTTCTTTTCCAGCACCATGTCAGTCTGCATGCTGCCATCCTTAGTGCCATGATGATAATGGATTAAATTTCTGAACCCTAAGACAGCCTCAATTAAATGTTTTCCTTTATAAGGGTGGCTGTGGTTATTGGTGTCTCTTCAAAGCAGTAAAATTCTAAGACAGAAGCATATGAAAAGAGAGAAAAATGAAAGAACACATCTCATATGTATATTTTGTTGAAATAAGATTAAGGGTTTTGTTTATTTTATTTTTTATTTTTGTAAATACAATATACTTTCAGAATTTTGAGTGACCAATTTCCAGGTTTTGAACTTTTATTCCGTAACTACAAATTTTGCTAAAACTATAAAGAACACATCTGCTAAATCTTTCTTTAGTAATTTTTCCTCCTTTAGTATACTATCACCACACATTACTGCTAATATCTTGTCTGTTCCAGCAGACCATGCAGGGTAATTCTGTTAATATATGTGACTTTTTGAGCTATCAATCTTAGGGGTTTTGAAAATTATGTAGAGAAATGTCTTCTATTGGGCAAGGAAAAACAAGAAAATGTGTGTTTCTTTTATAAAATTGCTGCACTGATCTATCTCAAATCCACGTGATTTACTAATTGCAGAACAAGCAGATTTTGATTCCAAGGTGTGAGATCTATTTGANTGATATCATCATAGAATTTTGAGAGGCAAGGCCCTTTACGGTAAAATGTGTTTTATAGCTTAATAGCAGGTTTTTCTTTAATGCGTATTTAGGTATTTTAAGCATATTTGATTATGAAAGTAGAATTTTTCCCGGTTGACTCAGCTTATAGCAAAACATGTTGCTATGAAGACAGACGTCGTAATCAAGTACAGGCATTGACCACACAGTAACAAGTTAATCTGGCTCAGTGGGGAGTTCTGGTCCAGAGCAATGATCTGAAAGCCAAGACTTAGAAACAATCAGAAACAGGCCCAGTACCTGCTCCATCAACAGCAGGTTTATCCCTGATTCTCACATGGCACATTCCAATCAGGATATCCTAGGCTTGCTTTCACATGAACCAGTATCTGCTCCTTTACAACATGTCAACAGACAAACGGTAAATAGCAGAGTGTCTTAATTGTGATTGCCCCAAAGATTCAGTCATGTTCTTTCTTTAAATGCTGTACTGGTACTTCCAGTAAATTTATATGAGAGCATTGGGCAGTGTCTCTGTCAATATCATTTGTTTAGGCATATCCTTTTTGCATCTTATGCTACAGTTTTAACAATTATAAATAAGAGAATCGCTTCCTGGAAGATTGCAGATTTGTTACTGTAATATAAAATTCTGAAAGATGGAGATAAGACAATGGTAGAATTCTTTTTTCCCCCTCAGTTTCCATTGTCTTGTTTCTTCTTCCTCGTCGACCCCTCCACTCTTGTGGGATTCAACCATCCTTTTCCCATAATTCCCTTTTCTCGATGATCACTTAGATACCAGGACAATTCTATGAATATTTCCTTGCAAGCCTGTTTTTCTGTTTCATAATCTGAATACTTTCTGGTATTTTATTCAGTATATGCCTGAAATATGCCCCCTTAACAATCCAATTAATGAAGGAAAATTTCCTTTTATATTTAAACCCTCTACCTTGTAATTAAGTGGTAATATTTTATGTTTAATGTATGGGACATATGATAATTGATTTGAATGTTAAAATGTAGTTAGAAATAAAATTATTATTTGTCTTCTGTGTATTTTTTACATTCTAAAAATAAATTTTTACATTCTAAATTTAAATTCTAAAACCTTCACATTTTAAAGACAAAAATGAATGAGTTTTCCTGTCTTTCTTACTCCTTCTTTATTTTCCTTCTTGTAACTTTATAATGCTGCCTAATAGACATGGAAACAGATAAGGAGTCCCGTACTTAACATAAGACTAGAACACACTAGATGGTGCTGTTATCCAAACAGCAGCCATGAACTGAAATCACTATAGTGGCGAGAAAAGCTGGAGTAAAGGAAGTAAGGCCTGGTGTGCATATTGTGCATGAGAGGATAGACAAATATCAGATTACGTAGTTCACTGTAACAGTGTTTCTAACTTGCTGGAGCTTTCATTGGATGGACAGTGTGTCTGGCAAAATAGCAGACCATAAGGGATGCTACTGGGCATTTACTGTTAGGATCCTGACAGGC
>LOJH01042224.1:863-11781 GCA_001685095.1 Ellobius talpinus | reverse complement strand
CTCTCTCTCTCTCTCTCTCTCTCTCTCTCTCTCTCTCTCTCTCTCTCCACTATGCTAGTGCCATGTTCCACATGGGGCAGAAAACTTTGAAGACAGAGGTCAGAGGTCCGCTGAAACCACACCCTAGAAAGGGACAGTATGGCCAACGTGTTATGGAGGGACATGCTTAAGCGTGACATAAAAGCACTAGTTCAGGCACCCATGTGCTTAGCTGAGTGATGTTTTCAGAAACTATGATGTACTTTCTGATTACTGCTGGGCCTGGAAGATCCTTCATGAACCAAGGATATGGCTGGCCCTGCTTAGAAAATTGGCATCAAACACACAAATGGCTGAGGAGCCTATGTTGGTGATTGCCCTGACAGGAAAAAGAGGGTGAGGTGAGTGTTCACACTATGGGCTTTGGTCCAGGGAACGCTGTACAGATGAAGGATGTGGGGTTATTTTAAATGACATTTGGATTGTTTTGGTAAGCTAGAAAACTTCTCAAACATGCAGTAAAATATGTTCTTCATTATTTTATGTGTATGGTTGTTTTGCCTGCATGTATTATAGGCAAAACGTGCATGCAGCATCCATGGAGGCCAGAAAGAGCATTGGATCCCATAGAGCAGGAGTTCCAGACAGCTGTGAGCTTCCATCTAACCAAGGTTCTCTTGCAAGTGCAGCCCATTCTCCTAACTACTGATCCATCTCTCTAGCCCCAGGAAATAACCCATCCCCATCTCCCTCTCCCCCATGGAGATGCAGCTGAGGTGTAAGAGAAGAGGCAGCCAATGAGTCTCTGAGTTGGAATGCGATAGTCACTGGCTCTAATCTAACAGGCAATGAGCATCCCTCCTGTTCTCTCTTGCAGACATGTCTGGGTCTAGAGGAACAGAGTATGGAAGAAAGCTCTGGGGCCACTTGACGACAGAAATGACAGGCAAAGTCCACATGACCCTCAGGGGCCTAGGAAGCTGGTATCCACTGTTCACAAAGCCATTGTTTTGTTTCCACTGTGCCCTCGCCTGTGCCCCTCAGGCAAGGCAATGATTCAATACACATGAACAGAAAGTTTCTCTCTCACCTACAGACAGCGTGGCTGTGGAAGTTAAGTCAACATGACCCACTAGCAGCCAGCTGTTTGCTCTGACATCCCGGCAGCGGTTTGTAGCCATATGGGCTTCAGATGCTGATGTGTGACTTAGCTCTCTATACTGATGTCCTGGAGAACAGGGGAGAGAGGACTCAGCAGCTGTCCCCTGTGTTTACCCTCCTCACAGGCTTCATTGTCCCACCTAGTACATCTGTATTGGAATCAGACTGGTTTGGGGACAGCAGGTACACAGTACTCATAGGCAGGGAACAAAAGTCACCTCTAAACAATCCATTGTGCTGTGCCCTTGGATTTGGAAAAAAAACTGCTTTAGAGCACATAACTCGCCAAGTTTGACGTCAAATCCAGTGAGGTGACACCTATTCTTCCGAAACATACATGAAATCCAGTTGCAAGGATGTTCAACTTATAAAGGGTACCTCTATAGGGTAGCATCAGAGGAGGCAGGAAGATCTTGATCACCTTGTACTTCCAATGAGCTCAAAATCAAAGCTAGATACCAATGGAAGCCACACATGAGTGTCTGCCAGCAGGCAGGCGGGACTTAAATGTCCTTGGCTATAAAAGCTCCTTCTACTGTCAGAACAAGAGAGACAATTGTGACTCCTAATGCCCATAGCACTTCTGAGTGACCTTAGTGTTTCCAAGATGCACTGTAGGCAAGAAAAGCATCCAAAGGAAAGGGAAGACCTTTCTCTTGTGGAGGTGGACAGGAGGCACCTAGTCCAGAACCCAGTGAAGACATCAGTCATCAATCTTACCACATTCACCTCTCTGCATCTAACATCTAACAAAGGTGAACCCCTGGACATCTAATGTCATTCAACCCTCACCCCAGGACAGGGGCACTTATGAGGATGTCATTACAGTGAGAAAACTGTCCCTATCACCCCACTGACAGGTAGCAGAGTTTCTCAGTGGGATGTTACATCTAACTTCAAACTCTCCATGCAAGCAGAGGAGAAGAGGGAACAGAGGCAGCTCCCAGGGAGCTGTGAGTACAGCTCCTCTGGGCCATGCTTCTCTTGGCTTTGGGTCTGAATGTGCCCATAGAGTAGAGAGGAACAGAAGTAACAACGCTCTCGTCCCTAACGCTCAGGCTTTGATGACTTACTTGTTGCTTTTTCCATCTCTCTTTCATCCTAAGCAAGACTTTAGTATCAGTGCCAGGTCCCCAAAGCCCCATACACTGTCACCCTAACTCACTCACCTTCTGGGCTACACCTGATGCCCACTGTATCTTTTTGCATCCTATTCCAAGCACTGTAAGAAAGGCTAAGGACAGAAGTTCACATGTCGTTATCTATGCCTCTGAAGGGCATTCCTAGTATTTGGGGGGGGCGGGTTCCTGCCTTCTTGGGGAAGACTGGAGGATACTTGTGATCACAAGGAAGATTAAGCAGGGGAAGGGATAATCTTTATGCATCACTGTGACAGCTGGGGACCAGTGAGAGGCGGTACCATGCTGTCTACCTAGGATCCTTGGGGACAAAAATGACAAAATAAATACTAAAGGGAAGCAGATGTGAAGCAATAGATTGTCAGTTGAGATTCAGGTTTTTGATGGATAACTTGGCCATTGTCATATGCATCCATATCTCAGAAGCAAGACAGGAAGCCTGGAGCACATGGTGCTTGCTGCCTCAGGGCACCTGACCACAAGCCTTGGTGTAGAAGCCACTCCTGACATTGGTTCCGTGTCTCCCAAGGAAGGAGGGAATAGGAGCCGGTTGGGGCCTCAGGGTGGCTGAAGTCAACATGCCAACATTCTCCTTGGATTAATTCCCTGCTCTCAAACCTTAACAGCGGAGTCGAACCTTATGATACACGAGGTACAACTCCTTTTAGAGAGCATATTTTAAATGACAGAGCAATGGGTAACGGTAAATTGATGTCGATTCCCCAGATTTGCCAATTGGTGAGCTGCCATCATGCGGTTAAAGGACAACCCAGGGCTAAGAGCTTGCACAAACAGAGGTGGCACAGGGATGATCATAGCTGGTGAACCTATGTCTGTCTTTGCTTGTGATTCAAAAGCATGCAAGCAGGAAAGGGCATAGAGCAAAGGGTTGCACAAGTGTAAGTGTGGCTCAGGTCACTTTTCTCTGTCTTCTCTTGAACCCGGAAGGTGTTTCATTTGCAGATAATCCACACCATGATGGGTGACACCTTGTAGCTGATGGGTCAGAATAAACGTATCACCCAGATAGAATCAGGAACTTGTTTGGGGACCAACACCATTCCCCCCACCACCACCACCACCATTGTCCTCCAAGGCTGTGCTGTTGGCTGTGTTCTGTGGGGAGTTGATAAACACAGTTACCCTGTGGGCAAATTGTCTCTTTAAACCTAATATCAACATCATTTATCTTGTTGTGAGTTACTTTGCTTGAATGATTTTCACAGTCATTTCAAATCACCCTTTCACACGTCTCTGATGCACCCGATCTTTAAACTATCTTAATTGAGCCATCAGTTTGCCATTGCGGCAGTCTGTGAAATGCACATTTTCCTTTAGTTCCCTTTTCTGTGCATTTGTTTCTCTCTCTCCCTTTCAAATGCTTTCAAGAAAATAAACTTAGTTTTGAATAAGACACAGACACACAAAAATGAAACTGCTTGAAAATGAAATCACTGGGAATATGTGATTGCCTGCAAAGAAAGGAGGCTGAAAAGAATGTACACAGGACCCAGCGCCACTCAGAAGTATTCGCTCTAGCTGACATGGTGCCCAGGAGAGCCCGAGACGCAGTCCCCAAAACCCTAACAGGGGCAATTCGATCACCTTGAAACGTTATCCCAGTTATGCTATAACATATGACTGCTGTAAGGGCCTGCAGGCTCACAGCCTCACACCGAGGACTCTGTACAAACCAGCTCTCCTGGAGTCACTCCCAGAGATGGCTCAGTCGGCAAAGTACCTGAGACCAAAGCACATGGACCTGTGTTCAGATCCCCGGAACCTACATGGAAAGCTGTGGGTATGGTATCACATGCTTGCAATCCCGGATGGGTGAGGGTGGGCAGAGACTGTGGGTCCCTAAAGTTCCCTGGCAAGCCAGTCCAGCTGAAACAATGAGAAAAACAGGTTCAATTACAAAGCCTGTCTCTAAAACAAAGATGGAAAGCAATCTAGTAAAGGCATTCAATGCCGATCTTAGGCTTCCACACATGCACACATATACACGTGCATGCACACACATGCACACGTACACACGTGTGTACACACACATGCATACACATACACACACAAACACACACATGCACACACACACACACGTGCTAGAGAAAACCTAGCCTGAGGCTTTCACATAGTATTGGCTAATCATTTTACTCTGAAGCAGACATTAAAGAGAGGATGGGACAGGTGAACTAACGCAGACAATGTCACCCTTGTCAGCTTCCTCAGAGCATCACCCTAGGTCCTAGAAGTAGGTGCAGTTCTATACAGATACAAGGTCACGAGGGGCTTTCTATTTTATATTCCAAGATAAAGCCCCCCCCCACTGCCGGCTACATCTATGTGACAATACAGAATGAAACTGTTCAGCTCCAAAGTAAACAGAGCTGTGTTGCTAGCTCTTGAGATGTCATTGAGATATCTTGAGATGTCTAAGCACAGCCAACTCCAACAATCTGCCTCTGTTGATTAAAAGTGATGTTTCTGAAGCACAGTGATTCACTGTCTGGCCTGGTATCATCCCTCGCTGCCACTGGGTAGAAGGAGGAAGGAGGAGGTGACGCAGGGCTGTGCGGTGATCTTGAGATCCAGTCTTTTACATGCACTCAAGGAGTACATGGGGTAAAATTTCCTTCACGGTCTCTACAATGGCTTACATGTCTAAGGACTGGGGTCACTGTGAAGCCTGTGGTGTTAGGGTGGGCAAGCCTCCACAGCTTACAGAACATGACAATTCATTTCTGAAGTTCTACTTCCAAGAGCCAGGTGCAGAGTAAGCACTGATCCATGGAAGAACACAGCGGAAGCTTTTGGATGAAGACATGAATAAGCAAAGCACACCACGTGGGTTTGGAAAGGTTCATTAATGACACAAGCTGGGAGGAAGCAGGTTACAAGCTAGTATATGTAAGATAGCAAAGACACAAACAGATTGAAAACATGTTTCTCCCACCCTCCTCTTCAGTCCTGAGAAGTCCATACAGACTCCTGAGAAAGTTCGTTTGTAGACAGGCACATAGCCCTCTTCCTCCGAGCCCTCTGCTGATGGCTGTACCAACTTCCTCCTGACCCACAGCTGGGTAGTTTTTAGTTATCATGAAATATGGCACAGGGAGAAAATGAACACAGACTTTTCCCATTCTCCTAGAACCAGATAATAAACTGTAATAAAAATCACCACATGCAGCTTCCGACATATTTTATTCCATTTGAACACTCAACGGCACTTCACTGAGGGAAAATGCGCCATTCAACTTACATCTTAAGCATTTGCCAAGTGAATGGTATGTTCCAGAGGAAAGTTAAAAATATATCACAATCCCAGTATGTCCAAAATAGTATTTACATAATGAAAAGGCAAAAGTCCAGCTAGGTGAAAACACATTTCTAAAGGTAACATAAAATGCTACCATCAACAATGTATGGGAATTCTTAGAATACAATGAGAAAATGGCAGACCCCGCAGCACAGTGGACAGCTGTATTTCCATGAGGACAGAAAGAGCCAGAACTTACTGCAGCATACACTGTGCCTTGGGGGCATAAGGAAATACTAATTAAAACAAGATATGATTATTGCCTTTTATTTTGAAGACCATTAAAAGTGAGCAATAACTTAATGTCCAGGAGGTTATGGTGAGGAAATGCCACGAATTTCTCATGGAAATATAAATTTATTCAAATATATAGGAAAATGTTAACCTTTAGATAACAAGACCACTGAAATGCTTATAACATGATCTATGATTGTGCCTTCCGTCTTCCGTCGTTTATTCTAATGAATTAACCAGAGGCAAAGCCAAAGATTTGTGTGGAAAGAGGTTGTAGCAGGAGGGTAAAGTGTGGCAGAATCACTTCAGTGGCTGCTGGGGGTGACGGAGCACAGGAACCCCCTCTAGGCTGTCCTAGCAGCTGGGGGTGATGGAGCATGGGAACCCCTCAAGGCTGTCCTAGCAGCTGGGGGTGAAGGACCCCGTGAACCCCTCCAGGCTGTCCTAGCACAGGCTGGTGCCTAGCTGAAGAGCGCATTCTCACTAGCTAGCTCCACCTCCACCCTCCCTTTATGTCCCAGAGCAGGAAGAGCTGCCACCAGATCCTCTACCAAGGACGACTCATGTGCAGAGGACCCTGCTGTAGTACCTGGCACCTCTCAGAGACTCCTCCCACATCCACCTTCCCAAAGTGACCCCATGGGAACCTGCCTCTTTCCTCTCTCTATTTTCCCACAATTCTTCACACTTTGCTAGCTCACTGCAGAAGCCTCAGGGCTATCACTGTGAAGCCTGCATCTACATGAAAGTTTTGATATAAAAGTCACACGACTTTTTCTTGTTAATCTAACTTTTGCTGTTTTCATTTGTAGGCTGCATTTAGAAACCGGGCAAGAATGGAAAAGTTTTTGCTGTTATTGTTGCACTTTGCAGTGACATAATGAAACAGAAAAACCTATAAAACATGTGAGCCAGTCATTACCTGTGATGGCTTGAAAATTTTTGTGAAACAAATAAACATATATACAGTATTGAATAAAGAAAGTTGTGTTTTAAGCATGACATAACGTGTCAGTTCATAACATGTCAGTTGCACATGCTTGTACTTTTGTTTTACATACATGTATGAAAATGTACCATAACAGAACTATACCAGAATGACTGGCTCAGGAGCAATATTATAAGTTGCTCCTATCCTGTATTGAGTCAGAAGTTATCTGATGGGAAAGTGATATATGAACAATAAATTCAAAATGATGGCCAACAGTTTTCAGGTAGTTCTTTGTTTCCAGCTTTCAAAATCTCTCCTGGTGGCTGCACTTTCCAGTCTAGGAAAGCAGAGCGCTCACCAGCTTTGTGCCCCTCCCTCTGCTATGGTGTGTCTATGGAGCAGCTTCCTACACGAGGGTGCTCTCCTAATCTTTAAGAAGCCACGGCACCCAACCCAACCTTATCAGGGGAATTTGGAGGATACCTAGTCTAGTAGACAAATCCTGAATAGCCCTGAGTTCGTGAGAGCAGAGGGTACCTGGTCGCTGGTTCCTCACAGGATGGACCTACAGTCATGCCAGAAGAGAGACAAAAGTCCCCCAAAACAGACAAGTCACAGATGGCAACATAAGCAGGAGAACACAGTGAGTGAGGACACAAAGCACAGAGGATCCACATCTTCAAGAAGGCCACGGTATTCCTATGGCCCTGGAAGATTCCATCAAAGGCAGGGAGAAGATGTCTCCAGGCAAAGAGAAAGTGAGGTCGCTAAGCAAAGCATGGGGAAGCATTTCAAGAAAGGTAACTATGACTCCTCACACAGGGAAGGGGTGGATGGAAAGAGAAGGAAAGTAGGCGATGAGATAAGAGCATCCAAGTTAACAGCAACCTATAAAACGCTAATAGTGCTGTCTTCAAAGGTTAGAAACATGTACAGTTAGTATCTACAACTAAACAAAGAGCGGATATATGCGGGAAGGAGTTAAAAGCATTTCTAGGTCTTACTCAGCTTGTGTGCAAATTGAGAAGCATGCCACACCTGGCCTAGTGTCTACCAGTCAAGAATGGCGACAGGAATCCTTAAAGATGTGCTTAAGGAGAAACACTGAAGCCCACAAATCATCCAAAAGCAGACAAATAGAGTAAAAACAAAGATTTATCACAATGGCATGCAAAAAATACTACATTAAAAACAGGAAATAAAATAGGAGACATGACATGGTAGGTTAAATAACAAGGTGCCAATATCGCATTTAGCAGCCACACACTGGAGAATTGCGACAATTAATCTTGATTGTCAACTTGACTAGATTTGGAACCACTCAGGATATATGACTCTGTGTGTCGTCTATGAAAGTTTTAAGAAGCAGTTTAGCCTCGAGGGAAGAGTATGGACTGGAGGCTTAGACTGAACAAGAAATCAAGGAGAAAGCAGACTAATCACCAGCATCCATCCATTGGTTCTGCTTTCTGACAGTGCACACCATGTCTCCTCTGTCTCTGACTCCTCTTATAGCTGCCATGCCTTCCTACCATGATGGACTGTTTCCCCTCAAACCACGAGCCCAAGTCAAAATTATTACTTGAAATGATTTCTGTCAGATAGTTTGTTCATGACCATGAAAAAAGTAACTCACAAATGGCTTACATAGTTGAACAGAGACATTCTGGAATAATGTGAAAAAAGAAGAATTGACCCACAAACACCAACTCAAAGAAATTAGGCAGACTTAGTATTAAAGTAGCCTTTAAGGCCAATATCAACAGGTAATAGAGGCTATTCCAACAACCGAAGGAAAATGCACCCAGATATAATTCATGTGTCCTGTTACATGGCTTCAACATACAGGATTAGAACCTGACATTTCTGAAAAAAGGAAACAATATAAATTTGATAAAACAGATATAAAATTAGAAAATTACAGCTAAAACATAAAGATGAATACTCTTGAGCCACAAAGCAGAGAACAGGAGAACTTTGTTTTTAGATACACACAGAGAGCACTTGCCAGAGACAAAGAACAGAAAACAATATGGAAAAAAAACTCCTATCCAATGTACAAATCTGATAAAAGAAAAAAAAAATCTTTGGAAAACACAACTTAGGAACACTGGCTCAAGAAGTAATGAAGATTCAACTGAAGGAATAGAGGTGGAGGTGATGCCTTCCCAAGATGTTCCAAAACTGAGAATAAATGATGGTAATTACAAAAACCTCAGAGAAGAGTCAAAGGGTTGCTTCCCAAAGTCACTTTGAGGCCAGAAAAATCTCAATTTCAAACTAAGCAAAGAGACTCAGAAAACATTCTGCACAGAGCACACATGTAACAACACAGAGTTCTAAAGCATGACCAGACACAGCACAGGGAGGTAAAAAGAGAGTAGCAAAATACTGTGTTGTTTCAGGAGTTGCAGCCTGGTTTTTCACTCAAAGATCAATCAATATAGCAGTGCATTAAAGAAGTAAGAATAAAAATTAAACAAGTATCATGGTGAGAAAAAGCATTAGATAAAAATTGACTAACAATTAAAACCTTTAGTAGACTCCAAGTAGAAGTTTTCTTATTTGAAGAGATACATATACAAAGCCATGGGGCAAAAAAATCTTTCTTAAAACAGAAACTCTGGGAGGTTTCTGTGAAGTCAGGGCTGCAACTGGATATCCAACACAGCAGTCTCTACGCAGCCCAATGCTGGGGTCCTGCCCACTACAACCAAACTGGACAAACTAGCAGAACTACTCTGTTGCAGAATTCTTGTTTAACTATGCAAAGATGTGTTGCATTTGTTTAATTATTATAAAGATGTGTTTCACCTTGCCTGCCTAAGGCACCTGATTAGTCTCATAAAGAGCTGAATGGCCAATAGAGAGGGAGAAGTGTGGGTGGGACTTCTGGGCAGGGACCAGAGGTAGGAGGAGGAATTTAGGCTTGAAAAGGAAGGCAAAAAAAGAGATGAGAGAGATACCAGGCATCAGTCAGCCAGACTTGGAGGAAGCAGGAAAGCAGGGCACATAAAATTAAAGAAAGGTAAAAAGCCCTGAGGCAAAGTGTAGATGAACAGAAACAGGTTAAATTAAGTTAAAAATTAAGTTAAAGAGTGAGTGGGACAGGCCAAAGCTAAGGTCAAGCACTCATGATTAATAATAAGTTTGTGTCTTTATTTGCAAGCTGGTGGGCGACCCAAAAAATTCTAATTACAGCACTCTAAATCAATCAATCAATAAATAAGTATGGGCACTTGCAGTCATTATGTTATGGCTACAGATAGTCTTAAAAACCTACAAAATATTAACTGGAATTGGTACATAAATACACATATAAACACTGATCAACATACAAAGTTAAAAATTTTGTTTCTATAAAACAGCAATAAGCAATTAACTATTTTTAAATTCCATTTTATTTATATAACAGCATAGCCTTTAAAATACTTCATTTTATCTCATGTTCATTGGTGTTTTTCCTGCATGTATGCCATGTGAGAGTGTTGGGTCCCCTGAAACTGGAGTTACAAACAGTAGTGAGCTGTCCTGTGGTACTGGAAATTGAACTTGAGTCCTCTGGAAGAGCAGACAGTATTCTTAACCACTGAGCTATCAATCCAGCCCCCAAAGCATCATCTTTATCTACATGGAATTTACAAATTCAAATGCCTACAGTACATTTAATGAAGGGGTGCAGACTACACAGAAAAGAGGGACACAGAGGTATTTCAGAATGTCTAGGGGGAGGAGTCTGAGCCGGGGAAGGTCCAGCATGATACAGATGGCCACTCTCTCCAAAGTAAGTCACATAGTCACAACCCCCCCATCAGAGCACAGGGACGCGTGCTACATGAAAAGAAAGCTGATGCTAAATTAGAGGTGAGCTCACAAAACCCACAATGAAGAGGAAAGATTCTGTTAAAGCAAGGTAACTCAGTGACAATGACCATGGCAGTGTGAGGTGAGTGCAAGGTGACAACAAGGGCTGAGCTGGTACAAGCTGTTCACACAGAGCCACTGATTGTGAGAAAGAATACACTGTGGGCAGCCACCAGGGCTGCACCACTGGATTTCCTGAGGAGAGTGATACACACACACTCACACACACTCACACACACTCACACACAGATACACACACTCACACACACATACACTCACACACACTCACACACA
>LOJH01042223.1:0-14243 GCA_001685095.1 Ellobius talpinus | reverse complement strand
CTCTCTCTCTCTCTCTCTCTCTCTCTCTCTCTTTTGACAGAGTTTCTCCATGTAACAGCTCTGGCTGTCCTGAACTAGCTCTATAGACCAGGCTTCCCTTGAACTCACAGAGATCCATGTGCGCCACCACCCAACTCAAGTGCCTTTCTTATAGGCATACAGTCCACTCCATCCTCGAGTTTAACATCTTGTAAATTTCACAGTACAGAACAGTACCCCTGACAATCTTGCAGGAAAATACTCCCTCAGTAATGCTGAGAATAATAGCGCAGCCCAGAGAGAAAAAAAATACTTGAAGGATCAAGACAAAGGAACAGTGGTAGTTTGAACGTAACTGGCCCCATAAACTCAAAGGGAGTGGCACTATTAGGAGGTGTGTCTTTGTTGGAGGAAACGTCACCGTGGGGGTGGGCTTTGAGGTTTCCTATGCTTAAGCTATTCCCAGTGTCACAGTTCACTTCCATTGCCTAGGGACCAAGATGAACTCCCAGCTCCTCTCTAGCACCATGTGAGCCTGCACATCATCATGTCTCACCATGATGATAATGGACTAAATCTCTGAACTGTAAGACACCCCAATTAAGTGTTTTCCTTTATAAGAGTTGCTGTGGTAGTGGTGTCTCTTCACAGCAACAGAAACCCTAAGACAGGGACCTTTTCCCTTATTTTCTTTAATACTCTTACAGATCAGCAAACGTTTACAGCAACCTAGACACTCAAAGAAGTATCGGTCATATGACCACACTTAAGAGAGACACAATCCTTCACTCCTTCGTTCATTCTTCAAGTGTTTTTCACTGGGCCCTTTAGATATGAAGATGTGCAAACTGTAGCCCTTCTGTTGTGCATCTTGTAGTCCATAGGTAAAGCCATTTACAGCTCACCTTGCTAAAGCTCTGTGTAGCTTCATGTTATCCAAGAGACTTAGTTATGCATTAGTTTATATACCTACTAATGATCACACCCTTGGAGTTGTTATTTTATTGGAATTCGCTTTATTTTCCTGAGTCTAGAGAAATAAGCAGTGTACCGTCAGAATGTTATAAATGAACAGATTAGGGAAAGGTGTGTTCCCCAGGCTCACAGATGCAGGTGTATTAGTCAGGAGAGTGCACTTAAAATTATGACCCAATGCTTCTTCAAAGGCAAATTGTACAATTATTCCTTTAAAAATAAAGAGATAATTATATAATTCAGAAACAAAATGCAGTCTTCTAATCAGAATGGCTTTCATCAAGAAAGCAAAATCAAGTGCTAGCAAGGATGTGAAGGAAAAGGAGCCCCAAACCCTGCTTCTGTGAGTGTGACAAGTGAAGATGCTATGCAAGTCATTTGGAGGTTCCCCTCAAAACAAAAAAGAGATCTCACAGCTGTAGCACCCAGTGTATGTACTGAAGGAATCAAAGTTGGCATCCTTTTGGATCCCATGTTTATTGTAGCACTGTTGACAAATCAACTGATAAAATCAGTCTAGGTGCCCATCTATGGATGAATGGGTAGAGACAATCAAATAAACAAAATGCAACAAAACAAGCAGTCACGTATCTTAAGACCCAAGTCTGGAGCTGACCTATCTCCCTTGGCACCCTACCTTCTTCGCTAAGTAACATCTTCAAGCATCAGATTTCACACTGTAAATGGAGTTTAATATATTCTTCTAAGACAGTTATAAAATGAAATTAACACTGTATGGAAGGTGTCTAACATGTACTAGGCAACTCAAAAATTCTTCCGTATCCTTTTCCCACTAGGAGTTTCAGTTTCAGTTAGGAAGATGAGCTGCAAGTCCACAGAGAGACAAAGAAATATTGGGTATTGAGTCAAGTTACTATTCATACACACTGAGATAGCTGGAGAAGAGGATGTCTGAGCTATTTCAGCTCTTTGTTGACTGTTCCAGTGAGAAGCGTCACTGGCCAGCACATGCTGAACTGGCAAGGGATACGGCAGAGAGTCACTGTTGCAGAGGTTGAAGAGGCGTGGGCTGTCTTGGGTTGCCATTCTTTATGAAGATAGTTTCTTAAAATTCTGAGCTATGTGAGTTACGACAAAAGCCTGATTCAGTGAGGACAGTGTCTTAGGGTTTCTATTGCTCTGATGAAGCACCACGGCCAAGGCAACTTGAGGTGGAACTCAAGCAGCAGAGGAACCTGGAGTCAGGAGCTGATGCAGAGGCCATTGAGAGGTGCTGACTGGCTTGCTCACCATGGCTTGTTCAGTCTGCTTTCTTGTAGAACCCAGGACTACCAGCCCAGGATGGCCCTGCCCACAATGGGCTGGGTCCTCCCTCATTGATGACTAAGAAAATGCCCTACAGCAGATGTTATGGAGATATTTTCTTAATTAAGGTTTCCTCCTTTCAGATAACTCCAGCTTGGGTCAAGTTGACTTAAAACTAGCAGGACAGAGAGTGACTGACATAAATACAATTATAACATAAATTTATTCTTTTCAACTAAAAAAAGTTGAAATTGAACGTTTTCCTGCATTTGTGTTTCTTACTCTCCTCGAGTATTTTGAATTTTTGTTATATAATCTGAAGAGATGATTCAGTGATTAAGAGCATTGGCTATTCTTGCGGATGGTGTGGGTCTGATTCCTAGCACCCACATGATGGCTCACAGCTATCTGTAACTCCAGTTCCGGGGATCTTATGTCTTCCTCCGACTGCTGAGAGCCATAGGTATGTACATAGTACACATAACTCACATACAGACAAAACACATATACACATCAATAAAATAAAAGCAAGGACATTTTGAAGAAGGAAAGGGAAACACAAAATACTGACTTGAGAGTACCTAAAGGAAAAAGTAGTATCTGAAATTTTGTTTCTGAAAGACACAAAGAATATTGGGCGGCTGGCTATAAAGTGATTTTTCCCTATGGCAGGAGTCATATAGGCAAGGCACAGTAGCTTATCTGAGAGGCTCCCATGAGTGTCAAAATCTGTTAGAAATACATTTGGGGAGAAAAAAGTAGAAAAGCTGGCCACAGTGGCTTAAGGAAATGAAGTCTTTTATCTCTTGACAGAGAGATGATGTAAATGTGGGGAGCCCCGGACCTGGGCCTCGGAATAATGCCACTGCTGAGACCCCAATTCTCAGGCCATGTGCCTTAGTATGCAGGCGCTCACCCTCAATACTTCTTGCCTTATCCACGTCTCCTGGCTGCCCTTCCTCTGGACATCACATCTGTATTTCAGATTTCAAGAGAGCCAGAAGGACATGGAGCAGTCTAGGCAACACTCAGTGATTCTAAGCCTTTTTAATGAGACTGTTAAAGCTACCCTGGAGACCGGCATGATGATTTTCCTCTAGCCATTTTCTGCTGATCACCATGTCTCAATGAGAAAAAGCATCTCAGATTTGTCTTTCTATAACCGGCTCAGTGAGTTTAATACGATTGCCTCCAGGTGCATCCATTTTGTTACAAACAGCTTCATTCCTTATGGCTGAAAAGCATCTCCATTGTACCCATAAATGACCTTTTCATTATGCACTTCTCTGCTGTTGGACATTTGGATCGATTCCATAGCTTAACTACTGTGACTGGACCTGGAGAAAACAGTGGTATGCTATGTGGTGTGGTGTGTTGACTCCAAGCAAATACCAAGGGGTGATATAGCTAAGTCACTTGACAGATCTAGTTAGTTTAGAACACTGGATAGCCTAGAAGCTGGAAGGGTTCACATGCTCCCCAGCAGTGTACTTAGGACCCCTTTTGTCCAGGTCCTAGCCAGCATTTGTTGTCTGTTTTCTTAATGACTGACATTCTGACTAGGGTGAGATGAAATCTTAATGTAGTTTTGATTCACCTTTCTCTGATTGCTAGTAAGATTGAACTTTTTTTGCATTGGCTATTTGTATCTCATCTTTTGTGAACTATTTGCTCATTTCATTAGACTATTTCTTGGGTTTCTGTTTTCTTGTTTTTATTTCTTGTGTGTTCTAGCTATTAATCTTCTGTCAGATTCATAGCTGGCAAAGATTTTTCTCCTATTCTGTAGGCTGCGTGTTCACATGATCAACTGTCGTCTTTGACTATGGAAACTTTAATATTTTGGGGTCCTCCCATTCATTGACTGCTCACTTTATATTCTGAGCAGTTGGACTCTTATTCCTAAACTCTTTACCCATGCCTACATCTCCTCATGTACTTGCTATGTTTTCCTCTGTTTCACATTTTACATTAAGGTCTTTGAACCGCTTGGAATTGATTTTTGTGCTGGATGCAAAATGGGAATCTCGCTTCATTTTTCTAAATGTGATAATCAATTTTCTCTAGCACCATGGTCAAAGAGTTTGTCTTTTTATGAGTGGGTATTTTGGGCATCTCTGTAAAAAGATTTCGGCTGCATTTGTGTAGGCTTACATCTGGATCTTCTTGTGAAAGGTCAGGGTTGAGACCATGGACACTGAAAATGAGGAACAGCAAAGGGCTCAGCTTATTTGGAACTCAGAGTGCAGAGCCTTTGTTCTTACCCATATTGTATTGTTGCAGGTCTGGTTACAAAATGCTGAGTGTATAAAAACCAAGCTGTTATGTGGGCTTTTTTCTTACTGGACAAAGAGCAGCTTTTTATATGTTATTAATTGAATCCTTTTTCCAGAAGATAAATGTGAAGAACTTGAGGCCCGGGGAAGGAAATACTTGTTGGAGTGTAAAGGCAGTATACTGCCAAAACTCTGTGAGCATCCTCTTGTTTTCCAGGGATGCCTGGCAAGTGCATTATCCTGGTCTGACTTCAGTTCAACAAATCTCCTTCATTTCCCCCTTTTTGTTTAGTCATATTTTGTAACATAATGTGGAATACAGCTGCTCAATGTTGAGTCTTTTCTTGATGTTGGGAGGCTTTCTTTCCCAGACCATTAAAAATAGCAATACCAAACAAATAATCAATGTAAACATCACAGCATAGGAGAAGCTTGCCAACTTAGCTTGATTAAATGAATTGAACTTCCCCAAGCCATCAGCAATACCTTTCAATAATCTGTCACCAGATAGTCCATGTAATTTTTCTACAAACGTATAAGTACTATCAGAGCGTAATTTCAATGTTTCTTGAGTCATATTACCATGATTTAATAATTGTTTTCCAATCTTATCCCAAGGGAACAAGGTCTGATTCAAATGTGTTGAGCTGGGTCACATTCTAATTACATCTTAATAATAACTGTAAGATAACAACTTGATCACCTAACATAATAAGCACAGCTGATTCTAAATTTGTGATTCCAACATGCAGCCTATATCTTTGAGTGTTCCATAATTTTTATGAATCAGAATTCCATTTTTAAATATTAGGTACATTTTGAATGTTTTGATGGGCTACTCCAGGAGTTGCAGCAGTGGCAGTAATGGCAATATTTCCCAACACATTGGCAATAATTAGTCCAATCATTTTTTAATCCTTTTCTTCATTTGGTCTGATATATGATAGAACATAGACATGGAAGGAAATTTTTTTCCATGCTCGATCCATCTGTCCAGTCATCAAAACACCAGTTTGGGCTCAAAGTACATCAGTGCTCTGAGAGTTCAAACGAACAGGCATGAAGAACAATTGGAACAAGATACATATCCTTCAGATTGATTCCAAATAGATTTTCCAGTCATAAAGAAATGAGGAAGATGAACACATGCTATAATATTCTGAGATACTTATTATATAAAAACAGAACATAGTCTCATTATTAGAAGTATTTTTCTATATAGTCCCTTTCCAGGCCCAAATATTATCCATTGGTGACAAGAGGAGATGGATGTTGCGGAGTATTTGTTAGCACTGTCACTCCAAGCCTGGCAATCAAGTGAAATCTTGAATAAGAAAGTGGAGTTCATATTCAGCTGGCCAGAATAAACAACAGAGTTTCGGATGGATCCAGATTTGAATGGGGAGACACCAGGAGGAATAAGAGGGAGCTTAGGAAAAATTTCAGGCATTTTTGATCTGGGAAGGTGGAGTGGCAGGGTCAGCTGATCGTTTCTCCATCACTCTGTGGATCTGTCAGGTTTCTACCCCAACATCTCACTCCCGAGTTCTTATTGATAAAAGGATAATTAATATAAGTGCTGCATCTGGCACCCAACACTTGGCATTATTAGATCACACCAAGGTGCTCCTGAAAAAAATACAAAGAGGAGATTCTATTAAATACCTAGGATATAAGATAGATTTACAAAAAAATTCAACCGCAGATGGCAAAAAATCAAGGGAGATCAATTACAAACTCTTAATTATTTTCAAAAATTGCTGGGAGATATTAACTTGCTATAGCCCACAATTGGATTAACAACTCACGTGTTAAGTAATTTATTTCAAACCTTACAAGGTGATAAGAACTTAAATAGTCCAAGATTATCAGTTGAGGCTGAGCGAGAACTGGCTTTGGTAGAATCAAAACTACAGGATCCGCTTGGATCTGGAGCTTGTTTGTATTTAGGTTATTTGACCTTCTCTGCATTCTCCCACAGGAATTCTTATGCAGAGAAAAGATATTTTAGAATGGAAATTTTGCCACACAAACAGAGTAAAAAAAAAAAATAAAGACACAGGCATGAATATGGAGGGGCTTAGATTCAAGAGCCTTTTCTATCTGGGAAGACGGAGAGGCAGGGTCCGCTGATTGTTTCTCGGCTGCTCTGTGGGAACCCAATATCTGACTCCTGCATTTTTACTGATGAAAGAATCACTTACATAAATGCTTCAGGTGGAGAGGACATCCATCCCACCCCTACATACTGCTAACCCCTCAGACTCATTATTAAGGGTGGTGACCCTGTAATTACAGAACTGTCTCAATTCTTTGCCTTTCATTTGGTGCATGCAGAACCTACAGTGCTCTAGTTTATGACGCTACCTTTGAAGAATTAATAAGAACCCACACCTCTGCTCCTCTACATTTTCCCCAATATACCCTCCCACTTAACTCTGAGACAATGGAGTGTGGCAAGGGGGAAAATGAAGTGGAATGAAAGGCTCATTAGTAATATTTCCTTTAACCCCTTAGCTATTAAAATAAACAGGTTCTTCTTCCCTTCATTTTTGGTTCTATTATGAATAACTGTCCACTAGACATAACTTTAAAACAATGAAATTCATGCCCAATACAAGTAGGAAGTCCTTCTACTCCTATTTAAAAGGTTTAAACCCTCTTCTTTGGGAACTGTCATGGGGTCTTTTAATCCAACTAGAGTCTTTAGTATAAAATGGAATAGTGGGATCCCCAGTGCGCTACTTGCTTAAGGGATGGTTGGGAATATAAGCCCAGTAAGAAAAACACCTTGCTTCGCTTACTTGGCTAACATGGCCAAGAACAATGTTTCAGGTGCTTTATTTTGCCCCAGATGAAGAACTATCTCTTCTCCTTTGTTGGCTAATATTTTCAGCTGCCCCCAGGTAGGAAAGGAACAATTCACTGTGGAAGGTAATGCTTTCACACTTGTTTTGAACGTCTGATCCAAAGTCTGATGAGTCATTTATTGAGTAGGGTCAAACCATGGTCACTTGCTCATCTCTCAGTTGCTGTTCTGGAAACCAATCTTCACCTGTATCTGTGGAAACATAAACATGCCTTTTACCCCACTTCGTAACATTTCCTTTTTCAATTGCAAAGAGTCTTCCACTCTATACCAAATATGTTGCAATATATTACCTGTTGCAGGGAGCTGCTTGTTTGTCCTGGCCACCCAGAACCGAAATAACACACAGAAACAATATAGGTTTTGTTATTGTGAGTGTTGCAGCTCCGATGGGGACGGTCTCCCCAAAGGAGGTGTTACTTCTCTGAGGGAGAAGGTTTCACTAATATATGTCTTACAGCTCTGAAGAGAAATGTATCCTGGTAATCAGGAGGCAAGGAATATCACAAAGTCATACCACACAACAAACCCCACACAAGAGACTTATTGGGAGAGGCATAAGAGGGTGGTTGCCTCTGTTCAGGCGAGAAGCATCAGGGAACGGAGCTGGAGGCAGACTCTATACAAGGGTTCTCGGGGGCAAAGGTTTTCAGGGTGGAGGTTTATGGGGTGAGGACAAGACAAACCCAGGAATTGGTGGGATTTCAAGTCCTGAGCTTTGGGTAACCCAGGGATTGGTGAGGTTTTAAGCTCAGAGATTGGTGGGTTTGGGGGGGTCATGGATTGGTGGGTTTTAAGCTAAGGGAATGGTGGGTTTTGGTACATTTTCAAAACTGGAGGTGGGTTCAGAACTTTTATCCTACAGTTAGACTTTCAGTGATGGCCTGTCCTTATGGATTATAAGGGATACCAGTAATATGTTTAATGTTTTAATGTTGTAAAAACTCTTTAAATTTTTGTGACATATAAACTGGAGCATTATTAAAAGGTGTTAATTTGTTGAGTAATACACATGGCATTAAAAGCTTCCTTTAAATGCAATAGAACTGGTGAAACCTATTCATTACTTAGTGCAGTGGTCCTTTGAAATGTTGCAAATGTATCAATAGAATGAGGTACACAATGCAGCTTACCAAAAATTTGAATGCACATTACATTAATTTGCCATATTTCATTTGCTATAGTACCATTGGGGTTTTTACCAGAAGGCTACTGAGGCCTATGAAAAGTTGGGCAAGTTTCAGAATGCAAAGCTATTAATTTTCCATTCTTTTCATTAAAGAAAATTTGCTTTTTAAGGCTCTACTGCTAGCATGTGTATCTGCATGAAATTTAATAGTTTTAGGTAGAAAGGTACAAGGATATAATTAATATGGATTGATCAAAGGATCTGTGAATTGATTATTGGCCATGGGGGCCTGGTGTGTGCTCTGATGCATAATAAAACGTGGATTAATGTGATGAATTAATAGCTGTTGCAACTGTGAGAATGAAAGAAATAATTCTGTATCATCAGGATAAAGAACAACAGTGAAAATATGTTGAGCAGTAGATACTGCACCTTGTGAGATGGTAACAATGTTAAAAGGCTGGGGAAAATCTGACAAGACCATAATAATAGCTGCCAATATTACAAGCAAGGAGCCTGTAATACTTTGGAAATACCCTTTCCACCAGAATATCAAGCAATTTCAAATTCATTAGCATCATCTATAAAGCTAGTGTTTGATCAAGAGGTTCATCCTTAGTAATAGCATCAAAAATAACATGTTATGTTTGTTTTTTGGAGATTGATTATTAATTTTTCCTGTGTAACCACTTAGAGCTATTTACCAATTTCTGATAATTTTTCAAAGATCCTATTGTTGCCTACTTAGTCTAAAAAGTAGATACAATAATAAGCGGGGGCTCAGCAGACCTAAGAAGTTCTGCATCAACCTTTGTTATAGGGTTTACCAGGTTTCCATATCCAATAAACTTACAGATCTTGGGGTAAGTTTATATTTTCACAAAAGTCTTAGAAAGTTATAAACAAGAAAAGGAGTATGAGAGAAGGAACAGTGATTTCTATTGACAGCAGTCTACTTTTTAAGTGTTATAAAGCACACGGTATCTTTTCCTGGATTTTCTTTTTTCAGAAGAGGTTCTTAGCATTGTTGGAGAGGAAGGTAAAGATTGAAGTAAGGCACCATCTGCAAACATATAACCATTATTATTTCCTTTCTCTTGCTCTAACCGTTTCAGTATCTGTATGATTATTTCTAGTACCTATTTCTTCTAATACAATTTGTAATGGCCTAAAAGCCTGAGTTATAAGCAAACAAAGAAGAGGTCATAAAGATATGAAAATGCCTTCTCTTTTTGAGCCCATTTAAAGGCATTCAAAACCTGGTTCCATGTTTTATATTTAAGAAACAATGCTTCTTAATTTGTTTATACAGGTTGTAGAAAAGTTCCATATTTTCACATGTATCCAGCCTCCCTTAAGTAAGACTTTGAGCAATTGTGTATGTTGCTCTTCGATTGACAGGGACTTTCCCACTTCTTTGCTGCTAATGCCGACAGTTTCCCCTGCCTCTGATCTGACAACTTACTTCCATTTCGGTTTTGGATGTATTTACTGAAAGCTGTATGACATTCTTCAGTCTCCACATTGGGCACCCATAAACTTACAAATCTTGGGGTATGTGAGAGATCATGGTCAAGGAGGCCACAAACACAGAAATGTTACTAACTAAACTATTTCTGTTTTCAAGGGATGTCTGGCGAGTGCATTGCCCTGGCATCACATCAGTTCAGCAAATCTCCTTCGTCTTTATTTTGTTCCATTGATCTGCATGTCTGTTTTTGCACCAGGCACATACTTCTTTTATTATTACAGCTCTGTGACATGACTTGAACTCAGGAACATACCTCCTGCATGATTCTTTTTGCTCAGGATTGCTTTGGCTGTCCGAGGTCTTTTTGTGCTTCCCAGTGAATTTTAAGAATCTTTTTTCTGTCTCTGGGGAAAAAATAACATCAGAGTTTTCATGGGGGGATTTTACTGAATCTATGGATCGCTTTATATAAGATAGTCATTTTCACAATATTTGTTGAAGCCTGCTCCTGCAGAAATCATCTGGGGGTTCCCTGGGAGGGGGCGCTGAGGCTGAGGAAATGTTAGATTAAGAGAAATAAAGACAGAAACATAGGAAAGACCGGGAAGACTGAAGGTTAATACCAAACAACCCCAAGTTTATTTCTCAGCACATATACTAAATACAGGAAAAGAGCAGTCCAGTCCGCTAACCACCTCCCTGCACTGTCCTTGAGAGGAAGCTCAAGCAGGTGCACTATCTCATTCAGCTAAGCAGCTTCTAATCTCTAACGAGGAGCTTAGACTGGCTGGCTTACACCAGCCCAAATCTTAATAGAAAAATGTACTCTTTCAACTGGGCAAAAATGCTCTTTCTGTGGGCTAACACAGATGTTACTTATAGCCCTCAAGGTTCCTGAGAGAAGCAGAGCAGGCAAGCTTGAACTCAAACTTCTTTAAGTCAAAATTGACTCCAGATGGAAACCGAGTTACACGTGGGCTCCCACAAATAACTGATTCTTTCAATCTATGAAATGGAGGTGTCTCTCCATCAGTTTCTTTCTTGAATATTTTAAAGTTTTCATTGTAGAGGACTTTCATGCCTTTAGGTAAATTTTCTTGGTTTCTTCTCCAGAATGCTTGTTATTGGTATATAGAAAGGTCATCGAATTTTGTGTTGGATGTGTTCATTTTGTACCATCACTTTGGTGGAAGTGCATGACAGTTCTAAGTGATTCCCCTTCCCTTTGCTGATGTGTGTAACTGCTCATGTGTATGCCTGTGTGTGCAGGTGCACACATACTTGTGTAGGTCAGAGGTTGTTTTCAGGTGTCTTTCTCGATCACCACCAACCTTATTGTTTGAGATGGACTCTCTCACTGAACCTGGAGCTCACTGATTTGCTTATATTGGCTGGCTAGTAGGACCCTATACTACTTATTAGAAGAGACTAGCGTGTCTCTTCTTGCCCAACTATGGGATTATAGATACACCCCACTATGCCCAGCCTTTAAAAACATGTTTATTTTTTTATTAATGGGGGTGGTCAGAGTGTGGGTATATGCACATGAGTGCAGGATCCCACAGAAGCTATCGGCATCAGATCTCCTTACAGCTGGAGTTACAAGCCATTGTCAGTTGTCAATGTGAATACTGGGAACTGAACTCTGGTCCTCTGCAAGAAGGAACAATCTCTCCAGCCCACAACCAACTTTTATGTGGTTTCTGGGGATACAAACTCAGGTCCTCACACCTGCATGGCAAGCCCCTTGCTGACTCAGTCATCTCCCCAGCCTCCAGTTGTAAGACTTCTGTTGGAGTCCTTAGGTCTGTTATGTATAGGAGCTTATCATTGTAAATAAGACTGTTTGGATTTCTTTCTTTCTTCTTTTTATTCCTTATATTATGTCTCCTATTTTTACCATTCTAGCTAAAACTTCCAATGCTATAGAGAAAATGGAGAAAATAGACACTCTTGTCTGTTTTAGTAGAAATTAAACATATCTTTTAAAAAGTAACTATAATTTATATTGCAGTAAATTTCAATATTTATTATGAGTATATAAAACATACATAACTTATGGAGCAGAAGAAATGGCTCAGCCGTTAAGATCATTTGCTACTCTTTCAGAGGACCAGAGTTTGGTTCTCAGCTCCCATGTTGGGCAGCTTAAAGCCACCTGTAACTCTAGCTCCAGGGAATCTGATACCCTCTTCTAATCTTTACAGGCACCTGCATGCACATGGAATACACACTTACACAGACACACGTACGTACAAATACATCTCAGCAATTTTTGTATGTTTCTCTTGTATCTCAATATCTTGTTGAGGTCACTTACTAGTTCTAGGAACTTATCTTGGGATAAACAATAACGCCACTTGCCTTTCTCTGCTCTCTCCTGGCAGAGAGTGCACAGAATCTGTGCGTGCTGTTCTTCAAACATGTGGTATCGTTCTCCAGTGAAATGACTTGGACCTGGTGGTTTGGAGGTGGGAATGGGAAGATTTTAAAGTTTCACATTCCAGTTTCTTCGTAGTGAATGAGTGACTCACGTACTTTTACATTAAGAGAGTATTGCTGGTTGTAGGTTTAAAGAAATGGTCTATTGCATCCAAGTTGTTGAATTTATATGTGTAGATTCATTATAGATTTCCCTCATCAGTATGAAACCTTGCCAGCTGCTTATATATCTCCTTCTGAAGCCGTTCCAAAGCATTACAGATGTTGTCAATTTTTGTTTCTGTGTCTCAGAGTCTATGGACTGCTATAAATTGACTGGTGATCTGCTTTGGCTGAACTCTACTAATAATTCCTGGAAACTGTTTCTGTTTTCCCTTTTCTTAGTTTATTTCCTTTAGTAACATCTTCAGAAGGAGGGAACTTTGAGTCTTTGTTAGAATTACTATCATGATGAAACACCATGACCAAAAGCAGTTGGGGAGGAAAGAGTTTATTCTGTTTACATGACCACAACACAGTACATCACTGAAGGAAGTCAGGGCAGGAACTCAAGTGGGGACAGGAACTTGGAGGCAGGAGCTGATACAGAGGCCATGGTGGAGGGCTGCTTACTGGCTTGCTCCACGTGTTTTCTTATAGAACCCTGAACCAACAGCCCAGAAGTGGCACCACCCATATGGGTTCTTCATCAGTCACTAATTAAGAAAATGCCCTATAGGCTTGCCTACTGTTCAGTTTTGCAGAAGCCTTTTCTTAATTGTGGTTCCCTCCCCCCAGATGACTTTATCCCGTGTCAAATTGACATAAAACTATCAGCACACTGTGCATAGATGAAAATGTCTTTATTGGGGCTTGAGAGATGGCTCCAAGGTTGTGAGCACTTAGGCTCGCTCACAGAAGACGTGACTTCAGTTCCCTGGACCCACAAGGTGGCTCACAACCAGCTGTTGCCTTCTGATCTCCTCTGGCATCAGGCATGCATTTAGTACAGACACACATGCAGGCAAAACACTCAAAAGAAAATAAACATAAAAGAATTCTTTAAAACGTTAGGTAGGATATTCCTTTGGACACCAGTTTCTGAAACTGCATTGATACAGTTGCTGATGTATCTACTTTCATCTATTTTGTGAATTCACTTCTCAGAAAAATATGTCTAGATTATTTCTTTAAGAATAATTTTCTTTAATGAAAAATGTTTTCTGCGTCTCCTTTTGAAAAGTCAAATGTTTGTAATATAGGAGAAAGTTTTCAGATTTTCTTTTGTGTATCAATTGCTTCATAAACAGTGATTTGATATTCTTAGACTGTCCATGGTCATATTTATGCTGGGCATATTTTAGAAAGGTTTATCTATTTATGTATATGAGTATTTGTGACTGGTGCCTTCCCTCCGAGTTAAGAAGAGGGCCTCGGATCCTACAGAACTGAACCGTAGATGTCTGAGCCGTGGGTGCTGGAAACTGAACCCAGGCCTCTGGAAGAACAGCTGCTTTTAAACTGTGAACCAGCCCTCCAGGCCCTAGATCGAGCATTTTAAGGGTACGCAACGGGGTGAAAGCCGCAGGGACTACACAAACCAACCTGCACCATTTCCTGCCAGCTCGCCCCGCCTCCCACATCCCCCCTCCACAGGCCCCGCCCTTTGCTCCACGTGTATTTTTGACCCGCCCACTCGCCCCTTTCACCGGCGTCCTTCTGTACACGGGATTTCCGGTCCTCCTCTCGCGAGATCTTCCCAGTGGCGTGGACGGCTGAGGCAACTGGAAGGGTTCCCGGGTCGGGCGGAGCTGACGGGTGTGATTGTCCCTCCGCTTGTCAGGCAGGAGGCGGTGT
>LOJH01042221.1:3524-14243 GCA_001685095.1 Ellobius talpinus | reverse complement strand
GACCTCTGGAAGAGCAGTCAGTGCTCTTAACCTCTGAGCCATCTCTCTAGCCCACCTTCAGCTTTTAAAAGCATGACATTTATACTATAGGATATCTATGTGTGTTTAAATTTAACTTTAAAGTAGCTAGTGACTTACTGTTTTAAATTATCTATAATCTGGTATGATTTGCACATTCTTTTAAAGATCCAAGGTTTAGGGGCTAAAGAGATGGGTCAGTGGTTAAGTGTATTGACTGCTTTTCCAGATGACCCAGGTTCGATTCCTAGCACCCATATGACAGTTCACAATATCTGTAATTCCATTTCCAAGGGATCTGACACTTTCTGTTTTTGAACTAGTGTTTGTCCTTAGGGAGCAGATTTGACACCTACATTACAGAGCCTGCATTTGCAAGGTAAATCTGCTACTGATTTACACTGTACTAAAATAATGATATTGACTGAGAATGATGAAATCCTGGGGGTCCCTGTCATACCCTTTACTTAATGGATGTTTTTAGTTGGCTTGACAGTGAATTGTTACTGAATTGATACCCCAGTAGAAAGACACATTCAATCACTTGACTCATTTGGAAGTGATAGTATGGACAGAGACTATTTCTCACCATTATCATATCTTTATACATAGGATTCAAAATAGGTAAAATATACAAAGTGATTAAAGGCAAGATCATTGTTTCTAATTGCATACATCTCAAGTTATCAGTTACTGTTTATTAGTTCAGCATGTCTTTATAACTGTAGGGAGCCTGTATAGATAGAGAAAACTGAAAATGACAAAAACATGGTTTGTAGAGAAAAATAATTTGGTGACTAAGAATGTAGTACTAACATAGAATTGGAAGGGATAAATCTAAAGAATTAGTGTGTAATATAGGAATGACTAGAATTAAAGAAAATTGGAGTGCTTTTGGAGTTTCATGTAAGTGAACTAAGACCTCTCTCTCTCTCTCTCTCTCTCGTATTTTAAGACAGGTTTCTCAGTGTAGCCTTGGCTGTCCTGGAACTCCTTCTATAGACCAGACTGGCCTTGAGCTCGCATAGATTTGTTTCCTCTGCCTCCTGAATGCTGGGAGTAAAGGTGCACCACCACCACCCGGCTAAAACCATTCTCTTACATTGTAACTTAACCTTTAAATTTTTTTTCTTTTTTAAGCCAGGCAGTGGTGGCAAATACCTTTAATCTCAGCACTCTAGAGGCAGAGGCAGGCAGATCTCAGGGTTTGAGGCCAGCCTAGTCTACAAAGTGAGTTTCAGGACAGCCAGGGTTACACAGAGAAACCGTGTCTTGGAAAACAAACAAAACAAAGCAAAATTTAAGTTTTTATTTTATGTGTATGGCTGTTTTGCCTGCTTGTATATCTACACAACGCTTGGGTGTTGGATCTCTGGAGTTGGAATTACAGATGGTTGTGAGCCACCATGTTGGTGCTCAGAATTGAACGCTGGTCTTCTAAAAGAGCAGTCAGTGAGTACTTAGTTTCTGAGCCTTTTCTCTAGCTCCCTGTTATTCAGTCTTTTAGGATTAGGTGCTTGTTGATCTCTATTCATGTAATTAAATTGAATTGATAGAATCATTTAGAGAGCAGAGAGAGATGATGGGAAAAATAATGTTGCAGTTAAATGTATTAATGTAGGCTTTAATTCAAATTGTAATTAGTTCTGCATTACAGAAAGCCATATATGAAGTTAATCAGGTCACCGACATTTTCATATGGTGACACTTAAGATCTTTTTTCTTCTTGTTTTTTGTTTTGTTTTGTTTTTGAGAGGGTTTCTATGTAGCTTTGGGGCCTATCCTGGAACTAGCTCTTAAAACCGGGCTAGCCTCGAACTCACAGACATCCACGTGCTTCTGCCTCCCAAGTGGTGGGATTAAAGGCGGGTGCCACCACCACCCGGCTACACTTAGGATCTTACCAAGACCTTTTACCTTGGGTGCTTTGATCTGCTCCATCTCTAGGTCTTGATGAATATTCACACACACAATTTAATTGTATATACCTTGCCATTCTTTACACTTTCGTTTTTTTACTCCATGCTTTTTTTTGTCACAGTTTGACACAACATATCTGGAAACAAAGAATGTCACAAATGTCAAAGACTCAGAGTAAACCGAAGTGTAAGAGTAGTTTTTGGCAGGAGCAGAAATATGTTGTTTTTGTCCCCAGCTCCATATAAACCTGGCTCTGCCTACAACTTTTCTTTTTATAAACTGATATCAAGAAGAAAACAAATATTTCAAGTTGAAAATTCTACTTGTAATATGTATCAAATGTAGTTTTAACAGACAAAAATATAAAAGCTCTTACTATTCTGTTCTTTTTAATAGATATTTTGATACTGATGGCAAAATGGCACAATAATCCATTTAGTTAATGAACATTTGAAAATAAATCTTGCTTAGACCATAAAATTTGTATGTTTGTGTGTGTTCATATATATATATTTGTGTGTGTGTTTATTATGTGTGTATGTATACTGCACTCTCCAAATAGATATTGAAGATAATTTAAAATGAGCCCTATTGAGGAAGGATACAGTTAAGTGGTGGATATTTGTTTTTGTTTGAATAGAGTTTCACTGGGTAGCCCAAATTGGTGATAACCTCCTAAGCTTACCTCAGCTCCCAATTGCTGGACCATGCCTGACACTCTAGTAATGTTTTGTTTGAATAGAGTTTCACTGGGTAGCCCAAATTGGTGATAACCTCCTAAGCTTACCTCAGCTCCCAATTGCTGGACCATGCCTGACACTCTAGTAATGTTTTGTTTGGTGCACGTGGGGTGAGTGTAGGTGTGTGTTGCTAAGCAGTCCAGAGCCTTACATGCCAAGCAGTCACTTTGCTGCTGAGCAAATCTTAAAAGTTTCATTTTTTTTTAACACTTACTTTTCTCTAATGAGGATAATGAGTGGAATTGTTTGCTTTGCTTTAGGAAAGAACTTCTTTTCATGAACTACACCATCCACTGTTGAAGTGGAAGACCGAACATCACTCATCATGCCTGCTGTAGCTTCTGTTCCTAAAGAACTCTACCTCAGTTCTTCACTAAAAGACCTCAATAAGAAGACAGAAGTTAAACCTGAGAAAACTAGCACCAAGAAGTGTGTGCGCTTTGCTAGTTTGATTAAAGCATTGATTTTACTTCATTTCCTTATTATTTGGATGTAATGAATAGCCAATTAAGATGATCACAAGAGTAAAATAGCTCCAGAGATGTTCTTAAATTTGTGTTAGCAGAATAAATGTTTGATTGCGCAAATGTAACTTAACATGCTTGCTTCCTGGCCAGTATGTATACTAGACGATAAGTTTAAAAGAATATGAGAGTTCTATTAAAGCCATTTTGCCACAAGCTATTTTCTTCATAAAACAGTCTAACTTTTAATTAAAGGTTGCCTTTACTCTTGTGTGGTACACTTGTAAGTTAGAATGCTGGTATAGTATTCCTCTGATTAAAAGAGGGGCTGTGACTACTTTTTTGTGTAGTTATCCTGGCTGTTTTTATGGCAGCTTGATACAAGCTAAAGTCATCTGAAAGGAGGGACCCTAAATGGAAAAAAAAAAATGTCTGCATAAGATCAGGCTGTAGGAAGGTAAGCCCATAGGCCATTTTCCTAATTAGTGATTTTTGGGAGAGGGCCAGCCCACTGAGGTTGGGACACTCCTGAGCTGGTGGTCCAGGGTTCCATAAGAACGCAGGTTGAGCAAGCCATGAGGAAGGAGCAAGTCTGTAAGCAGCACTCTGTACCCCTTCACCAGCTCCTCCCCCCAGTTCTCCACAGGTTTGACTGCCTGCTTGGCTTCCTTCCCTCCATGGACTGACTAGAGACATAAACCCTTTCCTCCCTGAATTGCTATTGTCATGGTGTCTCATCACAACAATAGATAAGATAGAAACGTTAGTATTCTGTAAGTTTTATTTTGTGCCAATGTGATACGGTCTTCAACTTACCAGTTTATCTTATGTGATTTTATTTCCCTGGGTATATGTGCCATCTAAGGCACAGGTAGAAAATGCACCATTCCAAGAGAGGTTCCAAACTTTCATGGTCAAGGGGTCAATTGATTCTGATACTTGCTGGAAATATAAATTTGCTAAAAATAGGTTATCGTTAAAATTGTTGACTCTAGTAGTTAAGGAACAGAAAACAGCAAAAAAAAACCTTTTTGTTCCAATTTATTTTCTCCAGCAAAAGATATAGAGATTACTAAGTAATTACATTATTATTTAGATGGAAATCAAGTTTTAGAAAGAAAGGTAGATCTAGCTGCCACATTCCCTAGACTTAGGAGAATAGTTCTTAAGGGGATTGGAGATAAATAGGACACATGATCGCAAATGAACCAATGAAGACAAAGCTAAAGAGACCTGTGTAAGCACAAGGGCATTTTATTTATTTATTTGTATCTTTCACATCATGCCTCCTGATCCCACCCATCTTCTGGCCATCCCAAAATAAAACAATAAAATTTAAGAGAAAAAGGGAAAAATGGAAGAAGGGGAAACTCTCGTCATGGAAGCTGCACTGTGACACACTGACTCATACAGTAAACCCTTTTTCCATATATTTTTACATGTAGTCATTTATCCAAAAAAAAAACGTTGGTCTTATTCAAGGCCCCTGGTCTGTAGGCACAGGGGTATTTTAATGAGTCATTTTATCAAGGAAATAAATGGGAAGAAACAAAACATCAGCGCTGACAGTTGAGGGTGAAAACAAGGAGAGAAAACCTGAGAGTACACCATTGTTTCTTAATATTACCAGTAATAGAATGGCTTTAAAAAAATACCTTTTAGGGGAGAAATGGGGAAAGATTGTCTTACTTGTTAAGGTAAATTGGTAAATGTGGTCTAACAAGGAAAGTAATTTTTGTTTAACTCTTGTTACAAGCCTCCTTTAAACTTTCTCAAAAACTAAGGGCAGGAACATCCTAAAGGTTAAACCTAAGATGGTCAGTCATTCCTTTCTAGCTGTCTATGGTTTATATCTTAAGACTAGCCTAATCTCAAAGGGAAGGTATGAAAGGAGGTGTGTGACGTAAACAGCCTAAATCATGACAGTTATCTTATGGTCACCTGCAGAGTTTATATAGACTTGTATTTTCCCCCCAGTAGCAAGTATTTTAAATTTTCTTTCAACTTTTAAGTTATGTCCACAGCGCTCAGAAGATCTTCAAGGCAGCAGAAGAATGCAGACTAGATCGTGATGAGGAAAGGGCCTATGTGCTTTATATGAAATATGTGGCGGTTTATAATCTTATCAAAAAAAGACCTGATTTCAAGCAACAGCAGGTACCTTTTTTGCATTCTTATTTGTTATTTTTGTGTAATAGAACTATTGATTTTTCTCTAAAAGTTTTAACCAACTGTTCCCCCTCACCTCTCTCCTGGTGCTGGCAATCAAACCCTGGGCTAGGAATTGCTAAGCAGAAGCTCTGTCTCCAACATAACAATGGATTTAGATCACATGATGTCTTGACAGTTTTAAACTCCCGTGTGGCTGGGAAAAGCAAAGCAAAAACATAGTCTCTTTGTTTGTAAGTGTGTGCATACATACACTTGGCTTGGATCGGCATGTGTATAAGGCAGTATATAAGCTGATTATTCGCTTTTTGTTGTAATAAATTATCGCTAGATCAGATGAAAGGTTTAAGTTTATTCATGCACTGAATAAGGAAAAGGATACTAAGTGCAATGACTCATGCCTGTAGTCTCATGTGAGCCCAAGAGTTCCAGGCCAGCGTGATCCTATATCAGTAAATAAAATAGAGGGACTGGAGACATGGCTCAGTGGTTAAGAGTGCTGTACAAAAGACCCAAGTTTGGTTTCCAGCACTCATTTCAGATGACTTACAATTGCTTCTGACTCTAGCTCCGGGGTGTCCAGTGCCCTATTTGGTCCTCCTTGGGCCCCTGCACACATGTGGCGTACACTCATACAACACACACGCAGATGAAAATAAAAATAAGAATATGTTTTCTGTTGTGCTTTCAGGTCAAATATTTAATTATTTGTATGTGCCAGCCTTTTTACTTGACTGACTGGCATTGGGGCCGTATTAGATATGGCTTTAGAATTAAGGGCAAGACTTCAGTGTCTCTTAATGTTCATGTTTTCTTTTTGGTTTTTAATCTGTTCAGCAGGTACTAATCTGTCACTTGGCTGAAGTCATGAGTAGAAAGGGTGGGCAGTCATGGTATAGACAGAGAAACTGACAACTGGGATTGATGTGGAGAGAAAAGATGGTTGTATTTCAGTTGGCCTAGAAATGGGCTAAATAATATTCAACATAATGTTAAACAACAGGTAGAATGGTACATTTGTGCTTCCACCTTAGAAATGACCTTGTTACCACATAGAAATAGCAAAATTCTGTCTAGAGAAGTCTTACCACAGAGGAATCGTTCTCTGCCTGGGACAGGGTCTCATAGCCATGCTGACCTAGAGCTTACAGTCCCCTGCCTCATCTCCAAGGCACTGCACCATCTTGTCCAGCCATTTCAAAATTAATATTTGATGTTGGAGGTGCAGTGGCACACTCCATTAGCACTTGATACTTTATAGTATTTTACTTTGTTCTGTAGTGGGAAAGTTGACTTACAGAAGGAACACATTTTATTTGAAGTACTGATAACTGATAATTTTTCAGTAAAGAGGAATGCCTTTCATGGGTAAGCTAATGGTAGTAGGTCAGATCTTCTACCTGAAAAGTTATGCCAGGTTGTGCCAGTGGTTACTAGATTTAGAGCAGTGTCCCCTTGCTTGTAGGGGCTCATCTGCCTGCCCATAAATGGCTGAATTAGTCCTGCCATGGTAGAAAAAAATCTTTTAATATTTATATGCATACTTATCTGCGGATAAAAAAGCCAGAAGCCTACCTAAATTCAAACAGTCTTAAAACTGTTCATGTGAAGTTGCCTCTAAAGTGGGCTGGCTGGTGAGACGGCTTGCTGCAAAGCCCAGTGACCTGATTCAATCCCTTGGACCCACGGGTGGAAGAGAACTGATTCGCACAGGTTGTTCTGCCTTTTACGAGAGCTCTGTGGGGTGGGGTGTTGCACATTCCCCACGCACACCCCAGATCTGGTACTTTGTAGAGTAAATGCTTGGAAGGCTTGAGGATTGTTAACTTTGGTAGCCACTGCATGCTGATTGGCCTACTACAGGACTGATTTTGTGTATGTTTGGCTTTTGCTTTATTTTTAGAACTTAGTAGTGCTTTTCCTCTGGCAAGATTGAAATTGCCTTTTTGGCTGTCTGTTTCTCCTCTCTGAATAGGTTGGAACTCTTTTTGAGTGACAGGAGCTCTTTCCATTTCCACGGCATCGCTGAGTTTGTGAAGTCAGGTTAGGAAGCTACCTGCAAGGGTCAGCTAACCCAGGCTGTTCCTTGGGTTATTACAGTTGCTTAGCTCCCTGTTTGCTTGCTCTGTCTAGAATACCTCATCTTTCCTGTCTTAGAAGTGTGTTTGTTGTATTTCATTTACCCTAACCTTTCTAGTATATTCTATGTGAGGTACTAAAAATATGTAAAAAGGAGGGACAGAATATGTAACTGAATTCCTTCAGAATTAGGTGTTTTCCCTCTTATTTTGTATTGCAGTGTTAAGTTATAAGTAAAAGTTGTTAATGTCATAGAGAGGGCACAGTGATGTAACTGAAACCTGCTCAATCCTGAATAATGCTGTCAGGGTTGTCTGAGAAGGAAGAGAAGGAGTGAAATACTGGCATAGTAAATTCTCATGAAACTAGAGTTATATTTAAAAATCTGCCGTGAATTTAAAAATGAGCAGCATTGCTGATCATCCTCTAACAATCAAACTCAGAGATTCGCCTGCTTTTGCCTCAGGAGTGCTGGGGTGTGAGGTGTGCCCCATCACATCCCCACTGGCTAACCTTTTTAGATAAGGAACCTGGAAATTTTTAGCTAGGACTAGGAAAGTTGTACCAGTAAACCTGCGAAGAATTTTTAATCGAGTAGGAATCAGATGTTACCTCTCTATTCTGCCAATTGTCATATTATTGACAATATCTATGCTGCTGAGTCTCTAGGAAACCTCACTAATATTAAAGGACCATTCCCTCATAGTTTGTAATAGACATGCCCAAACACAGCTTTTTTTTTTAAAGCATTTAAGATAAAGAAAGCTCTCGGACTAGCTTTCTAATTGAGTTCATGAAATCAAAACAAATGAAAACATTTTTTACTTTTGTAATAAGTTTGCAATGATGATTGCATTATACTTTTAAAAACATATTGCACTTGTAGTTCAGTTGGTACAGTTTTGAATAAACTACATTTTATTGGTATTACTTGGTAAAGAGCTTTTCTGACATAGTTAGGCATTAGAAAGTAAACAATCAAAATATGATTTCTTTTGGTCTAAATAGGTGCATAGATAGTAATAACTGTCACAATGGATTTTCTTTGCCATCGCCACTCTTGACCACTTCATTGCTGAAGATGAGTCCTTTATCTTCATGGTCCTTCTCACTGCCTTACACACATACACACACACACACACATACTCATGTTTTTATTATTATTACTGTTGGTGATGAACTCTGCTAATAGGTTCTATTTACAAAGTCTCAGTGGTATGTAGTGAATTAGATACAAAAAGCCTTGGGTGGAAAATTTCACTGACCACAATGAGTAACCTTTTGAAGTAGTTATTTAAAAGAAAAAACAAACTTCAGTTATGCTTGTTAGTAACTTCCATATCCACCCCCCCTTTTTTTGGTTAAATTATACCATTATTTTCTGATACTTGATTTTAGAAATTCATGATTTCCTCAAGTATAAAACTTGTTTTGGGTGCCAAGTAATCAAAAATACCTTCGTTTAATATAAGTAAACAGGCCTCTCATAGAGGAACCCCCCCATAATCCTATCTCTTTGGAGTCGAGGATGAGGATCTTAAATTTTTTTTTGAGAGTTTGGGTATAGGGTTTATTTAGTGGGTTATGGAGGGGAAAGAGAAAGGGAAAGGGGAGAAGGAGAGATAGAGGCAGAAACTACCTCTCTAGAAGAAGGGCAGACAGTCAGAGAGAGAGGGAGAGGAAGGGAGAGGGAGGATGAGGATCTTAAATTCTAAGCCAGCCTGGAATACAAACTGATTCCTGTCCTGGTAAATCTTAATAAATAAATCCCACCCTTTACATCTTTGCAAAATCTGCCTTATTCCTTTGAGACTGGAGGAAAGGAACTTAGTGTAATGTGTATCTGTAAGAAGAAAACCTGCTTTGCTCTCAAAAACTTTCCTTAGCATTTATGTATAAGCAATAGGAATAGTGTTTACACTGAATGGCTTCTTATGAATACGTTCAATGTATTGCATAGTGGGTTTTTACATACTGATAGACAGCGATACTTTTGATACATTTGGGCAATAAGTTGTGCATATAAGTGGTTGGAAGTTTAAAACAAATACTTCTGCTTTCATGTAACCTTCCTTTTCTATAGGCACCGTGATTTTAGTGTTTTACATAGCACTGCTGCTGTAGCCATGCCCCATACTAACTGTGGAATGATTTTTATACTTCTAGGATTATTATCATTCAATACTTGGACCTGCAAACATCAAAAAAGCTATTGAAGAAGCCGAAAGACTCTCTGAGAGCCTCAAATTGAGGTACTGACATTACTATAAAATCTGTAAAAGAATGCAGATTAGAAGATAATACCATGTAGGTTTGTTCATTTATATCTAACCAAACCTATACTACCCCACTTCCTGGAAACAAGTTATGTTAACCGAAATACCAAACAAAATCATTTGCTATATTGCCCATATTGATATGCTATTATTAATATTCTTCATGAAGATTTTAGGTTTTTAATATAGCACTGATGTTTTACATTAAAAGTCATGTCCATATTTTCATGTGTTATGGTATTTGTAATTTTTTTGACAAAATGAGATGATGAGAGTTTTAATTTTTCATATTCTACATGAGATCCTAGAAAGTGCTATTGGATATAATCATACAGAAATGAAGTGTTTACTCTTAGTTTTAATCTCCCCATTGTTGTAAAAGTTACATATGCTTAAAAGCAATCTAATTCCAGTACTTACCATGATTGTCTTACCAGTTTGTGGAAATTAGGACTGTAGAGATGGCTGAGCAGTTAAGAGCACTTGCTGCTCTTTTAGAGAACTTGAGTTTGGGTCCCTGTGCCCACAATCTGATTGCTTGCAACCACCTATAACTCTAGCTCCAGGGGATCTGATGTCCTTCTTGGCCTGCACAGGTACTTGCATACATGTGACAGACATGCATATACAGAAATTAAAAATATATGTATTTTTAAATTACAAATTAAAATCAGTATTCTAGCTCAAATGGCTGAGCAGTATAAGTTCTTGTTGCACAGTCATGAGGACCTGCGTTGGGATTCCGGCATCCACATAACAAGATTTTTTTCTTTTAATTTTATGTGTGTCTTATCTGCATTTGTGTGCCATGTACATGCAATGCTTTGCAAAGGCCAGAAGAGGGCATCAGGTTCCCGGAAACTGGGGTTAAAGTTTTTATAAGCCGCCATATGGGTGCTGGGAACAGAACCTGGATCATAAGTAAGAGCTGCAAGTCATCTCTCCAGCCCAACTTTGATTCCGGTATATGTGCTCTCACTCATGCTGGTACACTTTCTTGCTCTCTCTCTCTCACTCTCTCTCTCTCTCTCTCTCTCTCTCTCTCTCTCTCTC
>LOJH01042217.1:0-14243 GCA_001685095.1 Ellobius talpinus | reverse complement strand
AATCTCAGAATTGTTTTGATTTTCATTTCTCTGATGACTAAGGATGTTGAACATGTATTTTGAGGGGAGGGAAATTCTTGATAGCTTCCCATTCTCTTTAGAACTATAGGCAAATGTTCAGGGGTGCTTTAACAGCCTCCACCATGCCATTGCCCTGATCCAGAAGGTCCCAGACATCTGTACATGGATTGTATGGTTAAAGAGAGGGCTTTCAATTCATCTCCTGAGAGACAGTTTGGAGGTCTGATTTGTAAGGATTCTACTGTAACTAAATCTGCTACTCCAATAATGATCACATGATCTAGACCAGCACTTATGTAGACATCCAGAGTGAACTTCAGATCCAACACAGGAATGCTTTTTTGAACAATATTTTCAATGACTCCAGAGATACAGTATGCAAAACCGATATCCTAGACAGCAAATGTGTCCCTGTCTGCACAATGGTCTAGCAATATCAAGACAGTTGCAAATCAGACATAGATTTTTTCACAACTTTACAAGAAACAAAAAAAACTCTTCTTAATGTATATTTAACTCCCTTTAGATACGAGCACGAGACAAGAGCCCAGACAAGAGCATCTACAACACAAGATTTCAGATAAATTTGGGAGGCTATGAGACATTCAGACAATTCCAAGAAATATATAAAGTACTTGTTTTGGATGGGTCCCAGTTATTTTCAAAATTCTATGAACATACACCTTTAAAAAACTTTGATTTTTTTCTTTAAATCACAACCAAGAGTCCGGAGGCAATGTATTATTTCATCAGAGTATGCAGAAAGATCCCCCACCCCTCATTGGCAAGAATCAGTTTAAGAATTAGTTGATGTTATCTTTTCTTGCAACAGGAACTAGAGAAGCAATGCCAGGCCCATTGCAGCAGTTTGAGACAAAACTTATCTGGATTTTGAAACATGCAGCTTGGTTTAGAATAAACTTCAGCTGGCTGTAAATGTATGCAGTTGTATCTCTGTATTTATCCTGTGCCTTTGTCTCTGCTTCAAGAGACAACGTATTGCTTATCATCACGTCGGTCATGGATGATTGAAGGAGCTTCCCCTCTTGAGTGCTGCTCACTTGTGTTTATCTCTTTGTCCACATGTGTGCTTCAGGATAGGCAGTCACCTCGACAGAGGGTAATTCTCCCTGCCTTCATACACTATCAATATTTGACCATTTGAAGGAATAGGAAGGAGAACAAATGGGATCTGAAAGAGCTGAGTTGAGGTGCAAGATGTAATCATATTATACCTGTCATTTCCAGGTGGGGCTCCAAGGAGCGCTGCCCTATACAACTGACTAAGAACTTTGTAGAAGGATTCCATTTTGAATCCCAAACTTTATCACTTAAGAGAATCAACTATAAGTACCAGCAACAAGTCTTCAAGCAGATCTTCCATGAAACAGGAGACTGCCGGCATCCTGGGTGGGCTTATGACCTACTACCATGGTCTACATTGTCATTCCAGGGACTAGCAGCAATACGCCATGCTTCAGCCTCCTGTAACCTAGTCATATGACTGCAGACATTCTGTGTGGAGAGAACTGTCCGCTTTGCACCATCCTCTCCTTTGTGTCAATAGGGTAATACTCAGAATTCCCTACTGAGTCACCCGTGATGGGTCTGGAAGCTAGCTATGCCATTCTGCCTTCTTACCATGTCTCATCAACACCTCAGGAACTTATGATAAATATTGGCTTAATTTATCAGCTTTTCATGATGCTTTAATAATGCCCAATACTGTCCCAGGAGTAGGTAGAACCCCTAATCTATCTCTGACTTGAAACCTGGGTGGATCTTGTAAGACTAACACTGTACTGAATGGAAAAAAAGACAATCCTAAAGGTTGTCCAGCAAAATGAGGACGGGTGCAAATCAGCCGCCGATTTCTTCTTTTACATAGGAGGCACTTCTCAATGAATATTTCTTACCTCCTTTAGATACAAGAATGAATAGACCCAGGCAAGAATTAGAACACAAGATTGCTGAAATTCTAGGAAAGACATCAAGTGTTTGCTGTGTATGTGTGCAGCCTGGCTGCCACAGGTGAACAGAAGAGAAAGAGAGGCAGGGGGTATAATTAAAAAGGCATCATAAGGGACATTTTTAAGGGTGGAAGAATTGGGTATATTGATTGTGGCAATAAAGAAATATATGTAATGAAAAGGATAAGAACTTTCTACCCAAACAAGTACATATGCCACCTCCTCCACCCCAGAGCAGGAGTGCATGGGAACTGCGCAGAATCTAAAGCAGTCCACTGAATACACCAGTGCAATTTCCATTGAAACTTTACTTTTGTTAAGATACTATCTTGGGGAAATCAGATAAGAGATTAAGATATCGGTGTACTGTTTTGCAATTTGCTATGCATCTATAATGATTAAAAAATTAAGCAAAACTTAAAGATCAAAAAGGCCAGAGTGTTCATTTTATCTGGTTTCCAAAGTCTGTTCTGTTTGGAAAGCTCAATACTGCTTTGTTGCCGGTTTGACTGGCTATTGAATCAATTGAATATTACTTACCAGACATTACTGTGAAAGTTTTCTTGATCAGATTATCTTAGTGAGCAGACCCACCCTAAGTGTGGATGACCTTTCTAGTGGGATTCCAAAGAAGAAGGCGATGGGAAAGAGAACTTTGCTCTTCGCCTAGCTGTCTTCACTCTTGCTGCAAGTGCATCTTTCCTACTGCTGCCTCTGCTGCTTCCTCCACTGATATCAAAACCAGCTCATTTCAGCTTCTGATGTAGACTGAAGTCCAGAAGCTCTCCTGGAAGTTTCCAGTCCTTCAGGACCAGAGTTGGACTGCTTAGGAAAAATCTGTCCCAAGCCTTATGATTACACAACTGTCTGATTCTCAGCCTCAGTGTGAGGCAGCCATCGTTGGACCACCCACGCCACACAGTGCATCAATTAAATAAACCTTCCTTCAATATACATTCATTATATTGGTTTTATTGCCCTAGAGAACTATGAAACACAGGAGTGTATTTTTATTCATCCAGGTCTTTCTCATCCCACATCACTGTGGCAACTTTTCTGGTTACGTCCAGTTCCACCGATAACTCAGAAATGGTTTTGTCCTTTCCATGTGGGACGCTCTGCTACCCCAGAGCAGCCTGACCATATCTATTCTTACTCATTCTCAAACCAGTTTCTTTATACACCTCTACCCAGTTAAATCTAGGAACTCCCCTAGTTCTTCTCTCCAGGACAATACTTTCCAATATCTAAGGATCACTCTACTCGCCAGCTCACCATGAGCACCTCCACAGCTCCAACACACTTAGAACTTGATGCTGCTTCACTGACTACCTCCCTTCCTCAATGGAACTCTCTTACACTGACCACAGTAGGCCAAGATCATTCAGTTTCAGTCACCATTCACAAAAAAGGCAAATACAACAAATCCTTATTATAAGACTAACTCCCAGAGTAGTCTGACACAAATAGCTATTCTTTTTTAAAATGTGGTTTGAACTGAAATAGAAGTGCATCACTTTATTTTCTACCTTTCTTCCCTCTAGCCCCTTCCAGCTATCCTATCCTAAACTCCTCCGTGTCCCAATAGCCTCTCTTTCATTATTGTATTACACATACACACACACACACACACACACAAACCATGAACACACATGCACACAAATACGGATAAATAAAACCTGCTGAGTTTGTTTTTGTTGGTAGCATGGATATGCTTTTCAAAGCTGACCCCTCTACATTACATAACCAATAAGGGGCCTCATCCATGAAGAGGTTGCTTCTCCTTCTCCAAGCAGCTAGTAGTTGCCTATGGTTCTTTGTCTAGGGTTAGAACCTGGCAACATTTCACCCTCCCATGTTAATATGTCCATTGATATTGACATTGTTCCACAGTAAGCATGTATTCCTTTTATCCCTTTTATTAAACATAATTTTTTCTCATATAATATAATTGGAGTACAGTTTCCCCTCCCTTTATTTCTCTCAGTTTCTTACCACCCCCTCTCCTATCCAGATCCACTCCCATTCTGTCTCTCAGTAGCAAAGAACAGGCATCAAAAAGCTAACCATAAGACACAATAAAATAAAATATAATAAGACAGAACAAAACCCATTATAATGATGTTGGACAATTCAAGCCAAAAGAAAAAATATAAGAGCCTCAAGAGTAGGCACAAGAGTCAGAGACCCTCTCATTCACACATTCAGGAGGTCCATAAGAGTACTAAACTGAAAGTTATGACATATATGCAGGAAACCTGGTACAGAGCCATGCAGAGCCTGTGAAATACATGAGATTTGATGACATCTCTCATTTTGTGAATATTAAAATATAAATATGTAAATTATGGCATCTTTGCATATTTAAACAGCTTTTTTAGTTTCAGCACTTTGAAAGAAAAATACACACATACATTATTAAAGGGTCTCTTGTACACTGCAAAGTCAAGAGAATGTGATAAGGATATTACTGTTTGCTGAATTACACCTTTTTAATTGTCCTTTTTTCCCCATTTATTTCTGTGTGGGTTGAGAGGGAGTCAAATGACAATTTGTAGGAGTCAGTTCTCTCTTTCCACCACAGGGGTTCCAGAGATAAAACTCAGGTGGTCAGGCTCGCTAGAAGGTAGCTTTATCTACTGGGTTATTGTGTCAGCTCACGCTTCTTCTAATCCTCAAATGTTTCAGGATCGTTTCCTGGCTATAATGATTAATCCTGTCTGTCATTTTGCCAGGACTTAGAATCACATTAGAGACAAGCCCCGAGAGCTGTCTGTGGGGATGAAGTCTAGGGAGTGTTTAATGAGATGGGGGGACTCATCCTGAATGTAGGTGGTGGAAGTCAATGGGCTGCAGTTGAGGACTGAAGAGAAAGGAGACAATGAATGGAATGCCAATAGCTGGGCTTCCTGACTGTGGAGATAATGTGACTGGCTACCTCTCAGGCTGGCTACTGTACCTTCCCAAACATGATGGACTGTGCCTCCAAACCCAAATAAACTCCATCTCAACTAACTTTTGTCAGGTTTCTTTGCTTTTTCTCTTTTTAACTTATTAAAAAAACAAAAAAAACATTTTTTTCTCATTTTACTTGCCAAATCCAGTTTTCACTTTCTCCCCTTCTCCCGTTCCCTCCACCTTCCACCTCCATCCTACCCCCATCCACTCCTCAGAGAGGGTAAGGCTTCCCATGGGGAGTCAACAAAGTCTAGCACATTGATTGCTTTGAGGCAGGACCAAGGCCCTCCCCACTATAACTAGGTATCCCTCCAGAGGTATCCCTCCAGAGAGAATAGGTTTCAAAAAGTCAGAACAAGCAGTAGGGATAATTCCTGGTGTCATTGCCAGTGGCCCCACAATCGGCCCCAGCCCTACAACTGTTACCCACATTTATAGGGCCTAGTTTGGTCCTATTCTGGTTCCCTTGCTGTCAGGCCAGACAATAGAAAAGTAACCAGTATAGCATCCTACAGATCCTCATACTACTTCCTGCGGATCTTGTTCTTGGAATACACAAAACCACTTAACAGCTTTGAAATTTCAAGGGCTGAGGTAAATTCAAAAATGGCTTTCATGTACTATAGAAACTAAACATTACATATCCAATAGCTAGAATATTTGAGGGGAACCTCCAAATTTTGAACATTTAACTCTATGTGTAAACATGAAAGAACACAAAATAATTCAGAAACAAATATACATGAGATACCATCTGGAACCACTCAAGTTCCTATGTCAGTCCGGTGACGGAAAACATCTGAGGAGTTCTATATCTGATTAAGAGAGCTAATTATTTACTCCTTTAATAAATTTATTGCCCAATTAAATTTCAGCTGTTGTAATCATGAGAAACAAGCAAGGAAAGTTGATGACCGTATCAGGCATCATACGTCAAAGCCATCCACTGTTTTTTCTCTTCATGCGTAATGTAATTTCAACTCAGGATCTAGCTTCAGTGATAAGCAAGGTTCACAGGAGGTATTTTAAAAAACCATTGGAGCAGAGGTAGTAATTCAGAGAAAGAACACTTTCCTAGCCTGTGTAGAGACCTAAATTCCAGGGACCACGCTTCCCACACGCTCTGCTACCACTACAAAAAATAAAGTAAAATAAGGAAAGAAATGAAATTTAAAAAGAATCCTCTCTTTACATAACAATACTCAAGCCAAACCTGGAAGTTTTCTACATAAACCACAATGTTCCTAGTCTTAAGTACATTCATTTAACACCAGCAGAATAAAAGAAAGTAAGGGTGATCTAGCAGACATTTATGGCATCAGGTTGAAAAAATTTATTATATCTGCTAGCCAACTGTACCATTTCACTAATGCTTGCCTGCCGTCATGGAAAATTACTGGGGAATGTTTAATGTGTATGTCGGAGAGTCTGTCCTCCTCAGATTGCTGAATGGTTGAGCGTTTATGTGCGAGAGACACTTTCTGCATCCTCCCGAGCTGAAATTAATGTTAATGCTGTCAAAGCGAGAAGCAAGAAGGTGAGCACAGGGAAAGAGAACTTCTATGAAAATGATGGCTGGTTGATGAGAACATATAAACAATTCACCACCACACACAAAGATGTAAAATTCATGTTCACGGGCAGGAGGGGATGTCATGAAAGGACCAAAGGACTGCGTAATAAAAAGAGACACAGACAAGTATTCCTATTATTGAGCAAGGTTTACATTTAGAACTCAAACATGAGAAGAAATAGAAGCAAGGATCAAAGCTGGGATTAAGGCAGCACTGAAGGACTACAGACATATTTACTGAGGGTTACATCTCTGTCTACTTCTCTAAGGAATGAAGATGATCACAGTGATGTCTCTTTCTCCTCCCATTTTTCTCTCTCCTTAAGTAGTGGAAACATGGAATATCTCTTGATTTGGTCAGTATGGGCCAAAAAAAGGTCAAGAGCTAGACTAGTGTTTTTCAACAAAATGTGACTTTTGCACAGGCAGTCATTGCTTCCCTCTTCTTTCTAGTCAACTGATGTCTGTAGTTGGATGTCATGCTTCCCCTCCTTCAACCTTTATAGCCTTTATGATCTAAACCCTCTTTTTTGGAGGGGGGGACATAAAGTCTGGTTCAATCATATATAAGCATTTACATTATTAAATGAGTCATGTAACACTAGAAATTACTTAATTTCTAGTTTGTACTACCTGCAGATATCAGAAGATTTCTATTTGTATGCAAATAGAATGTACTTTTAGTACATTACTTTAAAGGTGAGGAGAGAGACATTCTAAGTATTTGCTGCAAGAGCAAGGTCTGTACTGGATTTGTGGAATTGAAAACTGACACCTGGATGTAAAGAGTATATATCCAGGGTCACTGCACACAATTCATGTGGTGGTGCAATCACACAAAAAAATAACACTCACCTCAAAAGCTAACGTCAAGGAATGCAATGAGGTAACCAACTTTAAGTGGTTAATTTCTCTAGGTTATATTTTTGGTTTTCAAGACAAGGTTTCTTTGTGTGCAGCCTTTACTCTCCTGGAACTTGCTCTGTAGACAAGGCTGGCCTCAAACTTGGAGGCTGAGTGGGTGGATATGGAGGAAAATAGTGATAGGGTAAGACATACTCCTTTAACTGGTTTTCTTGACATACAAAGAAGATGCTAATCTTCAAATGCAATAAGGTAAGCACTGGTTAAGAATATAAGAAGGCAAGTTTGGTGGTATAGGCCTAGGCAGAGGCAGACAGATTTCTGAGAGCTGGAGACCAACCTGGTCTCCATTCATAGCAAGCTCTAGGATAGCCAGGGATATAAAAAAAATCTTTGTCTCAGAAAACAAAACAAAGAAAAGAAAGAAAATTATGAGGTAAGAATCTAAGGAACTCAAGTGTATCTTCCTTAGGCTAACAGATTTTGCACCATGCTCTTAGATTCTGCTTTCTGGGACACTAAAAATAAAGCCATAGACCGTTTTCTAAAGTAACAAGCAATGCTCAACTTCTAGTTAAGATGGTGGTTTGGAAATCTGACCTGAATCTCCATGAAAGAAAACAGAGATACTTCTGCAATAGACTGTGTCTAGAAATGAAGACGTTAAGACAGATGGGGGCCTCAGTAGGAAAGGAAGCTACAGAAATGAGAATATGAGCCCATGCAAGCTCCAAGGAATCAGCACAGAAAACTGAAGGGGTGTGCTATTCCTCGCATACACTAGACAGCACTGGGCCCTCAAGGACAAGTCAAAGTGGAACGCTGAGCTCCTAGGTAAGGAACGCCCCTTTCTCATAAACAGACATGCAAGACATAGTGGCTACAGAGACTAATGATTCCCACCAGCCCCTTTCCCACTTGGGTCATGCTAGAGCCAAAGGGATCTGAGAAGGCACCTTTCATCTCAGAGCAGATGTGTCAGGAATTCACTCTGTACATTAGCGTTGCTATTAACATTCTTTTTCAGTGGGCAGTAGTCAATGTAGAGCCTTGTAAGTGGCCAAAGTACCAGGAGTAAGTATTATTTATAGGTTTGGTCCTAAATGCAACATTTATATCAATCCTTCCCAGCCCAAAGCTCAGGAAATGTCTTGGAAGGTGGAGTGGAAAGAGCCAGAGAGTGGTGAAGCATGCTATGAAATGTGATCTGGGCTCTGGCATGGCTATGGCACCCATGAACTCACAGAAGCCTAGGTGACCTGCATGAAACCTCCAGGAGACGAAGCCGCTGAGCAGCCCAGCATGGGTGGGTACAGTTACTGAGACCCCGCCCCTAGCCAAGGAGCTACTGGCAATTCATGGCTGTCAAGGACTTTTGGGATCATTTTTCTTCACAGGTGTGGCTGTGAGGAGGTTGCCTGTGCTCTGATGAGTGAACCACACCCACTGATATGAAGGTACCACTGACTGGACTCATAGAAGAAGAGAGTGAGGAGAGCGAGGAGAGTGAGGAGAGCAAGAGTGTGCCCAAAAGTTGCAGGGTATGTATTTGGGAATGGGAAGGTAGGTCTGACTTGGATATCACTAATATATGGTATATATATATATATATATATATATATATATATGATATTTCTAGTAAAAGTAAATTTTTTTATTAAAAAGCTCTCCAATTAGTTTTGTGGATCATGTGATTGGTGTCACACTATTATTCAAATTATGATTATGGAACACTTTACGGACAGGACATGTGTGTACATATACACATTCATGTCTAAGTGTGTACATGCAGCGGAGGTGACAGGTTGACATTGAATGTCATCCTTGATTGCTTTCCACCTTAGTTTTTGAGACAGAGTTTCTCCCCAAGCCTAGAGCTTGCTAAACTGGCTGGCTGGCCAGTGAGTTCCAGGAATCCTCTTGTTTCTGCCTCTATCGGCCTGGGGTTATGGCCTGTACTGCTAAGGACCAACTTTTAATATGGGTGCTGCCCATGCAAACTCAAGTCCTCAGGCTTATGTGGGAAGCACTTACTGACTGAGCCATCTCCTCAGCTCCAAAGCCTGGTATTCAAAAACAAATAACATCCAAAGGAATTCATTCAGGCTGGTATGTTAAATACATACCATAAATGCTCCTGGATCTCCACTTGGTGAATGGTTTTGTTGCACTTACTGCACGTCAAACACAGATAATACTAAGAAGGAGAAAAATTCATGAGCTTGGAGAAGCTGAGGATGACCATGATCAAGAGAAAATGAGCACACTACACATGCCAGACAAGTGGCTAACAGCGAGGAGTGAATAATGTGGAGGAGGAACACCACGATGTAAGCCCATAAGACATCTGACACAAGGAACAAGGTCACCGGGAAAACAGGATGGAAAGGGAACAAAAGGTCTAATAGCCTTTCCTTGGGAGAAGGACTTCAGGAAGCGCTCTGCTCACTGCTGGTCTAGTGTGAGTCAATGCCACCTGGAGGAACTGCATGCAGTCAGGTGGTTGGAGGATGGAGAGCTGAAAGATGGTGAAGTAGCCAGAACTATATAGAACTAAAATCAAACATATGAACACAGTCAAAACTCAAACCAGCCAGCTTGTCAGCTACAAACCTTAAAAGAGAACTGCAGGGCATGCGTATCAGCAAACAGCCATTAACAATGGACACTCCCAGTGAATAGTGGCTGCGTGGGATGCTCAGTGCTCTCAGTAAAGGAGCCTTTGGGAAACCAACTATCCAACTCCAACATAAGAGTAAGAGAAGGGGGGAACCAGGTATACCGAGCAACCAACACCATTCTCCAGTTACTACTGCAGCAATGGTAATCGGCTTAACTCATTTTCTAGGAATTCATGCAACACAATTGGTTATTCACAAACAGGCACAGTCATTTTAGGATCTGGAGTTTTGGTTTTTATTTTTTTAAGCCTATGGAACCAATCTGTGGATGATTCAACATCTACAGCTTTTTGTTTTTAATTCTGAAATTTACCTTCAACATATTTGCAGGTAAAAGCGAACATGCTTTACAGGGATTCCACAAACCAGCTCAGTGGAACAGCGAAATGCAAGAGGCGAGGAGCTTTAAAACAGAGACATTGTTAAGCCAATACATGTCTGTTTGAAGAACCTGGTGGCTAAATGTTGCTTAAAACCAAGAATCAATTCAACTCCTCTAGGACACGAGAGGAACACAGATGGTTAATCCAATTCATTTCCACTAATGCAACACGGTATACGCTTTTCAGGATGCTGTATCATGTGACACACTGCGGCCTTCTTCCAGATTAGCGTTTGCTGGTATGTCAAGTACCACCCTAAGTGAAGATTACTAAAACTATAAAGTATGCCTGTGAAATTCAATCCTGAGAAGTGTAAATTTAGACTTCTCATTCTTTCTGCCCTACCTGCCTTCCCCCTCCTTTAAATTGGATTAGAGCTGGTTAATTACACAGGGGTGTAGGATTCTTCCCCCTTCCTATCTTTACTCACATTTTTCTTCATTTGAACTTCTAATAGGATTGACTTCCAAGGGCTAGCTTCGTTTTAATACTCTTTTTACAAACAACTTGGGATGCTTTTGTTCCTTTTTCTCAATATGAAATAAAATGAAAAGCAAAAAAAATCACCTCACACTTGTCCATGGATATTTCAGATGCATTTAGATATAATGTTAATCACTCAATACACTAAAGAAAAGAAAGGAAAATGCACCTCAATAATTCACCCTCTTGCTACCCCAGAATCTTTCTCTATTCACCCCATAAACTCACCATGCCATAATATGAGTATATTTTAAGAATCAGAAGCAATATATTTAACTAACTATACACTGCAGAGACTTGGCTCTACGAACTTAATGATAGTCAATAACCCTAAACAAACTATAAAGGTTTTTGTTTTTAAAAACTCATTACAGTGGACTGCATATAGTAACTATGTGGTTTTCACGAAGTCTTAATTCCTTGATAAACAGGAATCGGGCCCTCAGGATTGTGGTTTTCGAAATTAGGGTGTGTTTAGATTTGGAGACTGCCCAAAATTCATTCACATCTAGAAGGGAGAGCTCACTGCCAAACATATGCAATCAGAGAGAGAGGGGGGAAAAAGATTACATTCTAAATAAGGTTTGTATAACAAATACTTCCATCTGTTTCAGGGAGATCAAATACAACTACTTTAAAACAGTCCATTGGCATTTAAGCATCTGGCAAAAAGAAAGTGTATTTATGAGAAGACATTCATATTAGCTGTATACTTTGTCCCCAAGGGTAAGTAGTGGAATGCCATGAAAGATTACCTCTCGTAAATTTGTAAAAAATGCAATTAAAACATTTTTTTCTAGATAAAGTTTGCATGCCCCCTCAAATTTCCTTATTTGTAAGGCAAAGTAAACCTATTCAGAGATCATACACAAAAAAAGACCTACTCAGGTAGCTTTATTTAAATTATTATAAATATGTCAATACAATAAAGTTTTAAAAATTTCCATAGAAAAATCTATGCCAAAACTAAGTATATGCAGCTGAACCCCTCCAGACACCCTTCATAGAAATAATGTCACATGGAGTCACAAATAACATATGACTTACATGCCAGATAAGACTATGTGTCTATAATCCTGGGTCTTTTCTGTTGTCATCTATACCCCTTACTGCTACTCATCTCTCAATTTTCTTTCTGGAACCTACACCAAGGTAAAAGAGTAGGGGAGTACTTGGCATTTCCTTCTTTACAGAGAATTAGGTTTAGCCAGTAGGAGGCACTAGAGGAGCTACATCAGAAAAAAGGATTCATCTTCCCACTGAAAAGCAGCCTTTTCTGTCTGCTGTTGCAGTACTGACCAACAGCAGAGGCATCAGTGGACAGCTGAGGGCACCCTGACACTACCCAAGCAGCTCACATTGTACAGGGCCTGTTTGGAAGCCGTGCAACCATTGCCTAGGCTCTCTGACCACTTAACACATGTACTAAACTTGCCATGGCCCATCTGGCCCCTGAGGTTTGTTTCCTGGACTTTGGAAATCCACCCTATATTTCAAGCATCTTAACAATTACAGCAATGCTGACCATTGTAAGAATGCCATGAGTCAATACTCCTGCCACATAAAGCTTGTTTCCAGATTAGTTCGTGGTCCAGACGAACTAATAGGCTACAAGCACACATTCCCCAGTGAGATCTGCTCACCAGTCTTGAAGGACCCCCTTCAAAATCTGTCCTTCCCTAGATATGCTTGCTTAGCCCCAAGTTATGATGAGAGATGTCACTTTAACTCTGAATTCTCCTATCACATGAAAATTATTCATTATAATAAATTTTCCTGTTTGTAATATTTTCTGGCTTCTGTTTCTTGTTTGAACCTGTACTGGTAGGTTATAAATCAATTGAAGAGGATATTCCAACACTAACCTTTGGCTTTCATATGGGAATGAACACAGGGACACACATAGACACACAGACACACAGACACACACACACACACTGACTATATTGTGATGCTAAAACTATATGATATGCATAGCCATGATGCTTTATAATACATATTTCTGCAAATCTGGATTTATTGCAATATCCTATTGTAGCATTATTCAAATGGTGTACAAGTGTCTTTACTAGATTAATTAAAGATGTCCTCCAACTGAAGACTCATTTAGTTAGACATATCTAAAGACTGAGTAGTTTCATTTTTTTAAAAAAAAGGAAAAGCCTGTTTAGTGTGTATGTATGGCTGTATGCTTGTTCACATGTGTTCATGCAAGTATGTATATGCATGTGTGCATGTAGGTTCATATACAGATGGGCGATGATGCATGAGGAGACCCAAAGTCAATGGCAGGAGTGTTCTTTGATCAGTCTCCACCCTATTCTTTGAGGCCAATTCCATTAACTGAACCCAGAGTTCTCTGATATGACTAATCTAGCTAGTCACCTGGCTCTTTGTTCTGGCAATCTACTTCTCTGCCTTCTGAACACTGAAATTGCAGGTGGTTGTGATGCCCACCCTGCATTTCCACAGTTTCTGGGGAACTCTGGTCCTCACATTTATGCAGCAAATACATTTATCCACTAAGTCATCTCCTCAACCTTCATATTTTATTTTTAACTCTTGTTTCTAAATGGTGCAATGTGTTTTCAATATGGGCTACAAAAACAATAGTGTTTCACTGTGGCTGCTGCTGAAAATTAATCCTAGATAATAGGTATTTAAAAACAAATCAAATTCCCTTTTTTCTGAAAAAAGCACATTATATACACCAGAAAGAGTACTGATTTCATTTAATTTTTGTATTTTTTGCAATTAATAATTAAATACATGGATAAGTATTGCCTAACATACAATTATCAAATGAACCAAAGCGCAGAAAAAAATGAGATATACTCTTAGGGGAAAACACAGCCAGTGGATGCCAACCACAAGATGACATACAGGTGCTCAAATAATATACAAGGAATTTGAGATACTGATTAGAAGTATGCTTCATGATGTAAAGGGGAATGTGTTAATATATATCTGAGTTAAATATTTAAATTTTACATCTCAATATTTTAAAGAAGGGTCCTAGAAATATAACATAGTATGAAGCATCAGAAAACAGATTTCTCACTTGACAAAAACTAGTAATAGCAGAATCTTCTTGATGCAACCTCTTAGGGACTCTGGAGTCTCTTTCAAGTCTGCCACTTAGAGGAGAGGAATTGGGCTTTCAGTTGGGTGAATCTGAGTCACCCAACTTATCTCTTACCCTATTAGCAGCCACCCATCTCCCATCCCATCTCTATGGCACCACTATCTACATGTTCCTACATCAAACCAGCATAGCTTAGAGGAACTGGTACTTATGACAGACAGACAG
>LOJH01042215.1:0-14244 GCA_001685095.1 Ellobius talpinus | reverse complement strand
TGATTATTTTTCAAAAGCAGGAAAGCATAGAACGAATTAATAACTTTTCTTTATTCTCACAATAATCTTCCTCCATCAGAGAGATGACAGAATATTGTTGTGAAGATGCTTAAATAAAGACAAATTAGGTAGGTAAAAATTTGCAACCATTGTCATCAATTTTATGTAGAACCTCACTCAGCCCAGGACCCCTAACATGTATACCCTCTGCCTCAGAGAACTAAAAACCTGAATTATGATATTATTCATGATCATCAAGGAAAAGGGGGATAAGTAAAAGGAATCTTTTGTCATCGCAAGTCCTCTGGCTGACCTTGGGTGTTTGAACTCATCATATCCAACATCCTAATAAACATGGATGAAGCAATGGGGGGGAGGCAATGGTAATTTTCACTGTGTGTGTCATGGAGATGACAGTACAGTTAATGAGAAAATGTTAGTAAAACATTTTAAGCTCTTTGTAGAAAGACACTATATAAATACTAGGCAATATTATTAGTCATTTTAATGGCTTGGAGATCTAGTTTTACTGCTTGAGAGAGATACCCTCCTTAAGTTATGCTGGCTGCACATTGCTGCATTTCCTTTGCTTTATAGCTGAACACCAGTGTGCACCAGTGTGTTAAGCTTCCTTCTATTATCTCTGAAGATTAGGGATGCAGCCAACAACTCTGCACTCACAGTTCCAGGGGGGAGAGTCTGATATTAAAGGGTTTTTGAATTCCATAGCTATGGGTGATGTGTTGAGATGTTTTATTTATTATTGCTATGTACAAAAGATAATCCCTATAAAACGAAACTACCGAATGAGTCTATAACCTTTCAGTCGGGTCAGTGGCTGAGGATATTTCCAGGGCAAAGATTCCTGTTATAATAATTCAGGGGCACAACTCCCTTTACTCTCTCAAGCTATAAAAGGCCAAGCAAATCAGTGCAGGTTCAACCAAAGAGCAAAGCTTTTGAGGATGACAGCCTGCTGTTCATTTCACGGGCCTGCAGCGATTTATGATGGAGCCCTATACAGCGAGACAGTGCTATTCATTTCTTGCGCACCTAGAAGTTGCCATTCCAGTCTTTTTGAAAAAAAAAAGTGAGACTTAGGTTTTAGTTTGTGTGATATGTTTCCAAGGTGGCACACTCTTTTTTTTTCCTAGAAAAAGACACGCATGTGGTCAAAATTGTTAGAGAATAAAGCGGTTTCTTTCTGTTGTTTCTGTTTGCTTGTTGTGTGTGTCTGTGTGTGTGTGAGTGAGTGTGTGTGAGTGTGTGTGTGTGCAGGTATGTGTACATGAGGGCAGGTGCCCATAGAGGCCAGTTGCAGCAGTCTCCTGGAGCTTTTGTTACAGGTGATTTTGAGCGTGCACCATGGCTGCTGGGAACTGAACCCTGTCCTCTGCAATCGTGGTATAGAATTTTAACCAGTGTGTCACCTCTCCAGCCCTGTAAATAAAGGTTTTGTAATAAAAGCAACCCCTTATATTAAGAGCCTGGACCCTTTGGAAATTTTCATTTGATTAATATCAGAAGTATAACAACTCAAACACATGAACTGGCTCTGTTACATGTCTTTAGGTTTCTAGCGATTTGTACCAACTCCATTCCTAGTGTAGTTGGCTACACAGCTCTATTCCTTGGCTCAGGGCTCTTTGTCTTTCTTTTGTTTTTGTGTGCTCCTGTCTTCATTATTAACTTGCTGTTCCCATGTTGCCAGTCATCAGCCTGGGCTTGGGTAGTTTTGCTCTTCCTGACTCATGAGAAGGTTTTACTCTGTTTAATCTTCTGTGGCTGATCCAAGATTATTTGATCATACAAACTCTCTGGCTTCTGAAATTAAATCCTGACATTGCCCATGACTTTCCTTAACTCAGAATTACAAAGTTTAAACTTTCTCACAAAATCGTGATTATTTCATGACTTCATTCATGTGCATGCCATCTCTCTTTATTCTCTCTTTTGACCCGAGTATTTTCCCACTTGTCCAGAACTCTAGAGTCAGCTAGATATCTCTCCTTATATCTGTCTTTGTCTCTCTCCTCACTCTGTCCCTCCTCCTCCACCTCCTCAACCCTTTTTCCCTGTTCTCCTCCCCCTCTTTCCACCCATTCCACCTGCCTCTTCTTGTCCTTGTCTTTCTACTGTCATTCCTTGAAGTGTTTGATAGCAGAAACCTCATTCCTTCTTCCTGTTAGACAACATCACATGACAGCGGTGACAGTGTCATGACACCAAAGTCACCCCGAATGCCAATACTTGAACTTCTTTCTCCTTACCTCAGATCATCTTCCATTTATCTTCCGCAGCAGATGATTTCTTTGACATACAAATCGCTAAATCGCTGATATTTTAAAATATGGGCTTTTCTCGGTTCTCTCTTTTTTTAAACAAAAAAATTATGCTCCCTACTTGATATCCAGAGTGTGTGCTGCGGGAAGGCAGAACAAATGAGCATAACTCCATGTATTTTTTGAGGCTATTTAGGGAGACATGACAGAGAGAGGCTGTATTAGAGAAGACTTGGGTTGGAGCCTGAACCCAGAAAAGCAAACATATAGTAACTTCTGGAGAAAATATTAATGAGAGAGAGAGAGAGGCTTTTAGAGAATCAGACCTATTGTACAATATTTTTTCTATTACTCAGAAGACATCGCACCCCAAACAACTTCGTCTGATGTCTCACTCTTTGGGCATATGTAGTTCCTCCTCTCTTTTCCTATGGTGCCCAAACGAAATAATCAGTCTATGTATCGCTTGTTTTCTCTACTGGAACAGTAACTTTGAGGTAAATGTTTTTGATTTCTCTAGCTCTCTTCACCTTCCATCTCCTGAGAACATTCGCTTGCCATCTCATTTAATTTTGACTTACAAATTAGATTGTTGTCTTTTATGAAAAAACTAGTTTTATGAAGAAATAGCTTTAACAAAATTGTCCCTAGTCTCCTAGACATTAATATAAAGGCTTTCCTGTTCATTGCACACCACAAATCAATTCTAAATGTAACATTCAATTTAGTTTTCAGAATTTCTCTCGGATTGATATTGTTGCTAATTAAAATTTATTGCTCACAAATACTTATTTTGTATGGTATGAGCCCAAATTGCTTCCTGAAAATTCTGTATGTCAAAGCCACAACTCAACTTGAGTATAGGGACTCTAAAATGGTCATTAAAGTTTAATGTCATAATATTAGGGTCCTAATCCTATATGACTGGTGTGGAAGACACTAGGGATATCAGCAGGCAGGGTTGTGCCCTATGAGAATGAAGTCAGAAAGCAGTTCTCAAAAAGCAGAGGACCAAAGCTTCAGAAGAAATCATCTTTGCTGGCAAATTAATCTCACATTTCTAGATTTCAAAACTGTAAGTTACACAACATAGTGTCTTGATATAGTGCACCTTTATCAGACTAAAGCAGATGCTTTGTTTCTGTGTTCAAAGTTACACCTTTTAGCTCATGAATAACTGATGTGCTTTTCCTTTCAAGTTTAAACATATCTTGCGTGTTTCTGTTTGCTTCTTCCAGCCTTTCATGAAGTGTAAGAATCCCTTTGGTCTCCATACCTTTTTTCCACTGATAGTATGATATTCTGTTTACTTTGTATGGAATTACCATGCTCCATTCCAGAATGGAATGTGAAGACAGAGATCCCTCAGTTAGAGCTGACCTGAATGCCTCCTCCTTCATAATAAGGTGCTCAGCCAACTTGTGAAGGAGTGAGACAACTGACAGTACTGCCCAACTCTAAGCCTATTAGCCACAATATTGACGAGCATGGCACAAGAACCTCAAGGACTCAGCAGTAGTGTTAGCTAGCAGCTCTCTAATTAGACTTAGGACATGCTCAACAAAAGGGAAATCATCCCGGATACTATAAATCCGGCCAACTGCCCAGGGAGAGAGTGATGGCTCTTGGAGGCTAGCCTACAGCCACCGCTTTCCAAACTACATTCTAAATAGTTGTTCTTAGACCTGCAGATAAGGGTAGGCCTCACCCTTCATCAGGGAACATCTCTTTGAAACAGACAGAGATCACTAGAGAAAACCACAACCAATCAAAATGCAAAGTTGTGAAGCCCAGTTCCAATGGTAATATCTACAAAACACCTCCCACACCTAAGGCTCAGGTATCATTGCAGAAGAGGGGGCAGACAGACTGTAGGAGTCAAAAGATGGGGAAGTTTTCTGTGAGATTGTGTTTCCTAGGAATGTTAGAAGCTATACCTGTAATGTCTCACTATGTGACTGCATAGACATGAGCTGAACGAGGAAAACAATAGACATGCTAATGTGGACATGGGAAGGCCATAGGCCTTAACTCTACCCAAAACCAAACAGGTAACTAAGCAAAGCTTAGAGTGGGAGAAATAGTCTTCTCCAGGGAAGAGCACAATATTTTATCCAATATCAAATGATTGGCAGTCCTGAAAACATGTTTACAAGTAACATTATATAGACTGAGCATTTAAATATGTATATATACATATACAAATGTCTATATGTGTGTATATATGTATGCATATATAATACACAAGCTTATACTATGCTTGTAACAATAATTAATAAAAAAGGAGACCATGAATTTAAAAAAGAATAAGAATGGACAGAGGGAAAATATGTAACCATATTATAATTTCAAAACATAAAAGAAGCAAAAAAATAAATGAACAACAATATACAAAGTCCAAAAAATAGCTCATAAAAATTGGAACAAAAATTCAAAAACTAAAACTATTAAAATTTAAGAAAAGAAAGTTCAGAATTGAAGAACAAGGTTGAGACCATATGGCACAATCAGGGATAGCCTTTTATTTTCATTTTCAAATTACCTCTAGTCTATATAGATTTAAAAAATCTAGTTAAATATTTATATTGATGTTCTATTTGTTTATTTATAATCTCACTATTTTCTTTTATTATTTTTTTATTTTTAGTGCCTTTAAGATTCTTGATGGATATAATGGCACCCTCTTTTATTAAAGATGTGAATTTTTCTCCTTAGTGCATCATATAACGTAGTATTTTTTAATATTCATTCTCTTATTTCAAGGCCAGAGCATTTCTGAAATGCTGAGGTGTGGTAGGAATATAGACCATCTCTTTAAGTGCAAAGCAGGCTTTATCCAACCATTAAGTGTCATGATGTCCATAGGAAATTTGTGCATGATAATTATTGGGTTCTCCTAAATTTTAACAACATCTTTGTATTCTTTGGGTAATGCTTAATTATTCATAATATATTAATCCCTATACATTTTGATGTGTCTATTTGTTTACATTTTAGTAAAGATTATTCTCCTCAATGTCTGTGAAGAGTTTTGCTCACACATTTTAAAATGTTCTCATTTGTCTCTGAGGTTATGGCACTATAGCCCTATAAAGGGATGAGGAAGATCTGCACTTCCGTATTTTCTGTATTCATTCATGTGAAATTGATATTATTTCTTTGATGAATGCTAAGAAAATTACATAAGAAGCAAACTATACTTGATGGCTATGTTCAAAATTTTCTATTTAGTCTTCAGTAACATGAAATACTCCTATCAAATGAAGTTAAAAATAAATTGGAAAAGTTCCTTTTCACAATATTTTATTGTTTTAAATATCTGTCATGTCTCTAATGAGTATTTCTCTTTAATCTTATTCACAGTAATGTTTTATCCTCTTGATAAATCAATTTGCAACTTATTAAGTTTATTGATTTTTTTAAATAAGCTCTCTGCCTTAGTGACTTCTCTGTCACTTGTTTCTATGACTTTGATTCTTGATCTGAACTATCATTATATCGAAGTGCTTAACACTTGTCCCTTTTAAATTAGCATGGGGAAAGTTAGATAATTGTGAGTTTTTTAATTTGAAATTTTAATGTGTTGATTAGTTAAAATATTTTACATGCTTACAGTAGTCAGCCTTCTGTGGAATGGTTTATAGGCTATGGTCTGACTAGTCTAATAATGATTGCCTACCAAGAATTCAAAAGTTGTTTGGCCCACATGACTGGACTCCTCAGCTGGTCTTCAGTGTATGTTGGAATCCTGAAGAAGTAGGCTCTAATGCCAGTGAAGAAACGTATTGACAGCCAATGAGGGCAAGCAAACAAAGAAAAAATCTTCCTTGTCTTTTATACAGGCTGCCAGCAGAGGGTATTACCCAGATTTAGGGTTGGCCTTTTGCCATCAGATGATCTGAATTTAATATGTCTTCCAATCATTACCACAAATGGTTCAATCAAGAAAAATCTCCCGCAGGTAGACCCAGATGCTTATCTTTTTCTGTTGCTACATTTTATGTTAAATATTTGGGATGGATTTTAAATTTTACAAGTAGATATTTATCTTTCATTTATCTAATATGCTTTCCTGAATCTGAATGATGACAATATGGTTTTAATTTCCAAAATATGCTTTAAAACGACATAAACTTATTTCTAATAAAATATTGGGAATTTGTTTCAGGCCTCCTCATCTATGCTACTATTTTCAAATAGTCATATGCACACAAGGCATAGACTAAAAGCAGAGAACTGTGTGCTTTGCCTTGGGGAATCACATTATTTTAAAAAGTTAAAGAGATGAAATAAGATATCTGCATCTGTTGTATTGAAAAACAGGTAACTTTTAGGCATGTGTGTATAAGTAGGTGCATACATATATGTTAAAAATATACATATGTCCTTTTAATAGTCCCTAGATATTTTAGTGTTCTTGTATTTTACTCTCAAGAACTTCCCTTATGGTTTTTTTGGGTGGTTATCCTGTTAGCCACTAATTCTTCTTATATGATTAAACCCATGTTCCTGTACTCTTAAAGTGGAAAGTATGGGAATATCCCCATCCTTGTCTTAGAGTATGTGTGTTTACACGTGTGATTGCAAGCGTGTGTGCTACAACAAATACTTGGAAGTGAAAGATAACCTCAGGTTTTAGTTCCTGTCTTCTAATGTGTTTGAGAGAGGATCTTTTGTTGTGTGCTGCTTGCACCAGAAAAACTAGACTGTGAGATTTCAGGTCTACATTCTCCTTCTCTGCCTTTCATCATGTAGGAGTCACTGGGGAGCTTGATGCAAACTCCTGCCCTTGTCCTTAAATAAGTTCTCAGGCTTTGATCTCAGGTCTTCACATTTGGGCAGCAAGTATCTGGTCCGCAACGGAACGTGTTCCCATCCCCTGAAATTCATTTTTAAAGACCAGAAAACAATCTCCTGGTTGATTGCCTCCAGTTTTGTTAGTGGCTAAAACTAACTCTTAGCCAGTGAAAACAACAAGAACAGTAAAGTGACCATATTACAACGGTCAAGGGAGAGGAAGAGATGTTTGCTTAACTCCACAGCTTTACACTTCAAATTTTACTCATCTAGTTTTAGCTTTGATTATCCTCTGAAACATTATATTTGATGTGGATGCTCAGATTCATCCAGTTCACATCTCAAACATGATTGCTTCTAATTCTAATTTCCTATTCTTTATTTTGAAAAACACTACAACTTATCTATGCTTCAGCCACACTTGTCTTTCTGGGCCTAAATAATGTCTCAGTGCTATGAAATCTTAGTTACAGTCCGTATTTGTATCATGATGTCAAAATGAAACTGGTCTGAAATATCAAATTCCAATTTTATTAAATGACTGGCTCTTCTGATGTCAACTTTTACATAATCAATTCGTAGGACTCTGGACTTAATTTTTGTTGCTCTGCATTTATTGAAATAAATCATTCAAAAGAAAATGTCTTAGGTCAAAGAAAGAATGATAAAAGAATTTCAAATATGTTTGATAAAATATGGCCAATTCATCATTGCCAATTACTGAGGAAATCTCTTTAGCATAATAGAAATATTGGCTTCTCTTTTTACTATTATTTTTATCTCATTTTATTTACTTCTAATTTGATTACATTGAGGCAATGTGTTGCCTTATCCAAGTAGAAATCACATGAAAAAATTCTCACACATTTTTGGAAGAAATATAAGTGGTCGACAAACTCACATGTAAATCTTATGATATAATCCAGTTATCTTTTTTTATCCCTAACTTGTCACTAAATTGACATTTCATATTTTTGTTGTGCTATTTTTCTTAGTAAAGTAAAAGGAAGATTCATCTAAGGAGAAGTCAGTCACTTTGTAAAAATGACTTTTTGGCAGTAAAATTTTCTTTATGTTATGAAAGACATGCATTGGTATACAAGAAAATTCTTGTGTGTTTCTTCTTTCAAGATTGCAGCAATTTAAGGGATCTCTGTTGTACACTGCTGGCTAATTTTTCTGTGAGCATGTCCGGATTAAGATACATGGCAGTGTTGTTGTTTTCATAGGATTCCAGAGAAACAACCGTAAATCAAGTTGCAAATCTGCATAGGAAAAACAATGAACAATATATTGAAAATTCTCTAAAACTCTGGAGAATGAAATCAATTTTGAAAGCACGCAATAATGAAACAATATAACACTGAGATTGGTAAGGAGATGTCTGCCTGGGACCCATATGTGACAGACTTTTTTAAATTTTTCATTCAAATATGAACCAAAATAAATAAAATTTTAGCATGCTTCACATTAAAATGTAGCACAGACAAATGATGGCAAACACAGATGGCTTTAACTTGTTTAAATAAGAAACTCTTCATCTCTGTACATTTAAAATGATATTTACATGTCTTACTCCTCCACATATGTTACTTCAATGGTTATAATTGTCAATTTCTACTTCTTTATTTTATTTTTTGAGAATTTCATGAATGGTACTGTGTTTAAATCAATTCCACCACTCTCTATCTCCAACTACTGTTGCGTGTGCACAGGTGTACACACACACACAACCTCCTGAGTCAATTTGATGTTGTCTATATGTACCTGTGCTTAGGGCTGACTAACAGGAAACCTATTGATTTCTGTTCATAAAGTTCAATACAATAGGAAGGTAGAAATTTTCCTATATTAAAATGGAAAATCCTCCTTTATTTTTCAGATAAGCCAGATAACTAAAGACATTGATTCATCTCTATCAAGCTTTGGACACATTTTTTTCTGAGGAAAATTCCTCAAGGCTGTATAAAGGGGAAGAACAAGCTTGAAGGAAATAGATAAATGATGAATTTTTAATATTAAAGTAGATACCATACATTAAGGTTTGTTGTGGGAGCTCCTTCTGCTCCTTCAGCCAATAGCTGCTGAGATACCAGCNTGTTGGTGTTTTGTAAGTTTTACCCTTAAAATAAATACCCCTTTGGATCCCAACTGGTGTGGGATTGTTTGTGACTTACGCCTTCATCTGGCGCCCAACGTTCAATCTGGACTAAATTCAAATTAATCTCTAAAGAGTACATCTATAAGATATAGTTTATAAGCAGTTAAAAACATAATTGTGTTTAAAGTTTCCAAAGTTGGACTCTGGGCTTATTATATAGAGACTTTGTTGATGTGTATAACAGTCTGCTAGTTCGGGGCTAAGTGCAATCCATATACACCTTTACACTCTTACTAAGAACTGTTAGTTTATTTGATATACAGTTATCTAAATGCATTTCTCTTATATTCCCAAAATTTGTGACTTTGTAATAAAGGATTACAAGTTATCACACAAGCTTAGTAACAGAACAAATATATCTGAAAGTACTGGATATCAAAATAGCACGAGGTACAGCTTTTATTCTTAGTCTCTACAAAACCATTACTACAAGGATGAAAGGATTCAAAAAATTAATGCGAGAATCTACAATTGTAAAAAATCCAAATAAGAAAACCAGTCTGCCTGGAATGATCAATATTTCTTTGCTTTTTCATGATTTTTATAAAAAAATATTGTCAGAGATTTTTCATCATGCAATCTTTTTAAACTGTATATATAGACTGATAAATGAATAAATAGATGTATTCTAAAATAAAAGTAGAAATTGAACAAATGTGGCACACTCTAGGATATTAGTAAACTCATGCTATTGTAAGTCCATAGCATGTTGAAAACCAATCGTTTCATACAATTTTTTTCATTTACTTAAACTGCTGTTTTGAAGACTGTTATATATCAAAATCTCAGGGAATTCGAACCATGGTCTAAGTGCTGGGGCATCTCAGACACTAGTGGGTAGCTTACTTTATTATGGGTATATAATACAGATTGGGTTTGAGTTTTCTTTGTGGTTTTTCCATCTGTGACCACATTGTTGTCTCTGGTCAATTGTCTACTTATTCATTGCATCATTTCTGGAAATAGTGTAAAATGACTTATTTATTTATTTTTAAATCCTTGGATAAAATGTTTACGGAAAGTGAGTGTTTTTCTCTATGATAATTTTCCTGGCCAGACAGTGTCTAACAATAAACATTTGTTTTATTCCAGATTCCCGAAAAAAAAATGATGTCCTGCCAAAATTGTGGCTGTGAAAAGTGTTTCCTCAGAAAGGGGTCGGGATGGAATCTTGGATTTGGCTGTCTAGTCTGTAACATGCATCAGAATCTTAAACCATATGCTGTGTTACTTTGTCTGCCTTGTCTTGACCCCATCCAATAAAAACACAAACTTTCAAGCAATGTAAACAATAAAAGCTTTAATTACACAAGTCAAAGCAATAAAACTGCTATACCTAATTATTTTTCAGACTTTATGTAACTATTAGGATACATACTACAATAAAGGAGAAAAATAATTGAAGGCCGGAGAGAAAGCTCAGTGATTAAGAGAACTCACTGCCCTTATAGAGGACCCCAGTTCAATTTCTAGCACCCTTAATACAGCTTCCCACAACTAACTAAAATTAGTCTCCAGGGAATTCAACACTTCAATGAACTCCTGGGCCACCTGCATGTGCAGAAGCATATACCATTATTCACACACACACACACACACACGTACACACACACACATCATTAAGATAATTTTTAAAAATTAATGAAAAAAGAAAATGAGAAATTTTCTATCCATCGTCTTAATCACTCAGCCACATTTTCTAACCAAAGCTTGTGGAGGAGAAAGAGTTTTGTTTTTTATTACATTTGTAGAAATGTTTAAATGGTAACATCTTTCTAAACCTGAAAGTTTGTGCAAGACATTGAAGAGGATTATTTCTGTATTTTTTTTCTACTGGAAACCTTGTAATAGCTATAGTGGACTAGACGGCATTCTTAAAATTATATGTAGCCTTCGTGGTCCATGATTATGTTTTAAATCTGGAAAGTCTCCACAAACTTTTGTTGTCAGTACACGTTTTAGTCTGACGCCACTGCTGGGAAGTCTCGGGTATTGATGAGCTGGGTGGAGGAAGTAGGTCTCTACAAATGGCCCTTAGACATTTAGAGCTAGCTTCACTGGATCCAATTGTGCTCTTTCTTCCCACGCTGATGTGATGTGAGAGCTTCACTCATGAATATCATGAATTCTCTGTCAGGCTTTCTCCACAATGAAAAGCTGAAACCATCTGAGATCCTGAGTCAGATAAATTATTTGGGGGCAACACGGGAGCAACTGAAATACTCATTACTTTTATTCTGAGTGGTCTACAGTAGGAGTTTGGAGCGTGTGGGAAGTCAACACATAATAAGATATAATCAGCCAACAATGGAATGAGACTGTCTACACACCTGGGCAACATCATAGCCTGATTTAAAAATCTCTACTTTTACATTTTTATATTGTTTTCTTAATGACTTAAATGTTTGATGCTTCTTGAAGAACCATTTGTCTTTTGACTACTTCTCACTACATTAATATTACTTAACTTTCTATGACTGAGGTCCATTAATAGTGAAACATTTTTCTTTGGTTCAATTGTTACCTTGAGTTATATATAACTCTTCCAAACACTAACCTTCTAGACATTAGAGATAAGCTACCAGATTCCCTTCCTATGTCTACTCACTTCCATGTTCATAAATAACCATAAATTTCAACTTTATATCAAAGAAATATCTCACCCCTGCAGATAGTGAGCCTTTCTCTATGTCATTCATATTTGACTGATGGCATTGCTTAGGTTTGCATCACAGAGTTCAACACAGAGTACAAAATTTAGAAAGAATACAACTATGAGCTCTGTAATTCCTATCATTGAGATCTGATTCTCTTATTTAGTTTTTCATATTGTATAAGCCGAGAAATTACAATAGAAATAGTTCAGGCTGAGTGTACTGCTATTCTGGATTATAAAGTGAGAAGAACTGTACTTTAACACCGTTTCCCACTTGGGGACATTCTTTTCCAATAGAATTTAAGATACAATTCTCACAATGGAAGTTTGTTTTGGTAAGCTTTAAACATTATCCTAAATTTCTAAGTACTCGTCCTGAAGACAAATATAGGAGTAAACATTTTTAATTAAATGAGGTTTTCTCTACCTTCACTTACACTACAAACCGATTTATATAATATTAGACTCCATAGGTGACAGGGATTATAAAATACTTGTGAGTTTTTTTCCTTTCTCTGTTGCCATTCAGAATTCATGAATTACAGGCTATAAAGGCTTTAGTGAAAGGAATATATATATACAGCAGGCATCCTTGAATATTTTTTAAATAAAATATTTTACCAATTTTGAAAATTTCAGACCTGCACATAATATATTTTGATCATAATCTTTCTTCACATTTCACCCCAGCTTCTTCCAGATACACCTTAATCTTCACCCACTACCTTAAAAACAACTGTTTTTCATAAAAAAGTGCTCTTGGTATTGAAGGAACATCTATCTCAGCTTGTATGTTAAAGTAAGTTTCTCTCTTGTGGGTATAAAGTTATGACAACAAAGAAGCTCATTAATTGGTTGACTACTTGTTCAATAGTCTAGACTAACAGACAGACTACATGTAAATTCTGAAGGAAAAGATTAAAGATCCTGTGTGTGTGCCTGAATTCATGTGTTTATGTGTGCACATTTGTATGAGTACTACATATATATTATGTATGTATGTTTGTATGCATGTGTATGCTAGTGCATATATGTGAGTCAGAGTACATTTTGTGTTTCATTATTCATAAACCATCCACATTTTTGTTGTTCTTTTGTTTTGAGAAATGTCTGTCACTGGCCTGAAACTTACCAAATAGTCTAGGCTGGCTGGCCAGAAATCTCCATGGATCTACCTGTATTCATGTTCCAAGTACGTGCCTTCATGTCAGACTTTTTGTTTTACATTGATTTAGAGATCCCACTCAGGCCATCATGATTACAAAGGAAACATTATACAGATGAGCTATCGCCATAGACCAGAGATCATTTTCAAAACAGAAATATCTATTTGTTTGTTTTTTCTACTGATAGAGAATGAACTTGAACAAAGCCTCATTGTGGAAATGACAAGAGAGAACAAGACAGTGTAAAGTTCTCCAAAATTTTCCATGAACCTAATTTCAATGAGAGCAGCAGCAGAACTATCAAAACCTTCCTTACGTTTCTGAAGGTTGAACAAAGCCCACAGCAAAGAAGTAGCCTCGTGTCTCAGAAAATGGCTGATGTCCAGTTAGAGCTGCTTTGTGGATTTCACAGGCTTTAGTCCTGTTCATTTGATCCAGCTCAGCAAAGGCTTGTAAACCCAAAGTCCATAATCACATGAAAACCAGAAGTCTGGCAAACATCAAAGGGACAAATCAGGGTTGGAGCTCCTTCAATGCCACAGTCTTAGATAACAGCTGTTATTTTGTGTGCTTTGGATCCCTGAGGACTATGCTGGCAGAGCTGTTTTTACTTGACTTGCCTTTGAACCACTCAGAGTGAAGCAATCTCTTCATTGGGAGATTTGTTAAGAGTAAAATGACAATTGTTCAATACTCTAAATATTTATAACGTTGGATAAATGGTGTGTGTGCATGCATGTGCTGTGTGATTGTGTGTGTGTGTATGTGTAGATGTAAACAGTTTGGGAAAATTGAAAACAAGCTTCTAGGGCATTGACGTTTGTAAGGAGAGCTAAGAACTCTTAGAAAGCTCCTGGAGTCTCCAGAGGTGTGTGTAGTGTTCTGGATATACTCAGGGTTTGGTACATGCATGCAAAATCCTAGGGAAGCTCCCAATCTCATCCTTTGCTGAACTTTGTTAACATAACCAGGAAATATACAATAAGTAAGAGTTTTATACCACCTCCCTAAATGTTAAAGGAGCATCCCAATATGCACAGAGTGTCAGAAGAAGTGAATGGGTAAAATTGGTACAATTTTGTTTTGCTTATAAAATGTTTCATCTCCTCTCTGACATACAGAAAAAAGTACTCTTTTATTCTTATTGAGCTCTACATTTTTCTCTGTTCTCCTCCCTGCCTC
>LOJH01042214.1:0-11558 GCA_001685095.1 Ellobius talpinus | reverse complement strand
ATACAATGTGACAGTCAGACACTCACTCTGTACAGTGTTTATACAATGTGACAGTCAGACACTCACTCTGTACAGTGTTTCATACAATGTGACAGTCAGACACTCACTCTGCACAGTGCTTCATACAATGTGACAGTCAGACACTCACTCTGTACAGTGTTTTATACAATGTGGCAACAGACTTTCACTCTATACAGTGTTTTATACAATGTGACAGTCAGACTTTCTTTTTATTTTATTATTTCACTCTATCATTGAAGGGTGTGGCAAGCTGAACATCTCACACAATGGCAGCCAGGTAGCAGAGAGAAAATTCCCATGATCCCTTTTTACCCCTCGTATTCCATCCTAGCCCCAGCCCAGAGGATGGTGAACCCACATTTGGAGTGTGCAGGTCTTCCCCTGTAGTTAATCCTCTCCATCAGTGATATCACAGACACCTCAGAACTGTGCTTCCTAATTGAGATCCCTCATCGTGCGCTTCTTTGCAGTGTGAACCAGGCTGGCCTCCCACAAGGCCATCTGCTGGCACCACCTACCTATCACTTTCAGAGAGCCATTTCACCCACACAGTTGTTCAAAGTGACACCTCATCTTATGGGGAGGGCTGTCACTTGGGTTCTCATCAGGTGCTTCCTAGAGAAATCAGTGAAAAAGAGACCTTCTATTCACTATGCAAGAGTCTGTGTCTTACTCTGTTCACCATTACTATAACTGAACACTGCAGACTGAATAATTTCTGAAGAACAAAGGTACAGCTGGCTCGTGGTTCAGAAGTTTTGTAAGTTTACGGTGAGGTAGCTGCATCTGGTGGGCTGCTTCTCTGTGGCGGTAACACCGAGTTCCTACTGCACAGGCCCCGTTTGAGGAGTTAGAATATCCTCTTACAATTTCGCTCTTCCTAGCACACCACAGTCCTGTAGCTGCTTACAGTGCTTGCTGCACAAGCGTAAAGACCTGAGTTCAGACCTTCAGCACCCGCATAACAAACCAGGTATGGTGACTCACATCTGTAATCCCACCACTGGCCAGCAGAGACTGGAGGGCCCCAGAGACTTATAGCTAGGCAATCTAGATAAAGTTGTGAGATCCTGGTTACATGAGAGACGCTGTCTCAAAAACGAAGTTAGATGGAGGAAGACATGTGACACTATCTTCCAGCCTCCAAGCTAAGCATGGGTGTGAACACCCGCATGATCCCAGAAACATAAAGCCTCGGTAACTTTGGATTAGGACCACACCTTATGGCCTCCTTTTTTAATCTTAATTTCTTTCCTAAGGGCCCACCTGCAGACACCATAGTTAGAATGACTTTTTTGATATTTAACATCTCGCAGTGTGGATTACACTTTGAAGAGGAGTTTTAGTGGAGGTTTTTATGCATTCTTCTTGCCGGTGACTATTTGAAAGAAAAAATTGAGGCCAATTCTCAACAGGAATTAAACAGTTCCTCAGCACTGGCTGGGGCAATTTGCATCCAAATAATTTTAGAGGACAATTTATTTGAAATGTAGAGTCTTGCCATCATCTCGAACCAAACTAATCAAAATCTATGCTCTTCCAAGCCAGGGCATTCCAAGTATTACAATGTTTTAAATGTTTAGCAATTCCTGCCTAAAGTATACTCAACTCTAAAGAAGAGAACCTCCACCATCCCCACTGGCCATGCTGTGAACTTGAGGGTCAGCTGCTATCTTTTAAAACTACAGTAATTGAGTATAAAAGGTTAGATTATACTCATTAGATTTCCAAACTGAACAGAAGCTTCTGGGTGGCCAATCCGACCTTCTGTGAGAATGTTCTGACCAAGGTTTAGGTTGCTAGAGAGTGTTGCTCCATTAATCTGGAGCCAGTCACAGCTTTCAGACCCCGAGTTCTGATCGCTTATCCTTTGCATACAGGGTCTTCAGTCCATGGGGCATCAAGCCTCCTGCTCAAAATATCGAGATACCCACTACAGTTGGGTGAAGAAGGACATTTAAAAGAAATCCCACACTAGCTCAGAACTAAGCAATAGACAGTTATTTATTTAGGGGTAGACTCACAAATCAGTATCTTCTGCTTGAACGGAGATCAGAAACCAAATCCTGCAGCCCAGAAAAGAGGCCGGATGCATGCTCTACATGGGTATATATAGTGTAAGAGGCCACGCCCCAGTGGGCGGGTAACCACTGGCTGTAAGACTTCCTACAGCAGTTGGGATATTTTGTTTTTAATCTTACCTTGCACACACACACACACACACACACACACACAGATACAGATGTAATTCAAAGAAATCACAATTGAATTCACTCCAGAATTTCTATGTACAATCTCCTTTTCGCCAAGGAAGGTAGCTCAACAGGACTGATGACGACGTGGTCCAACGGAAGAAGGATTCTTGTTGATGAAAAGACATCTAGCTATCTCCTCTCCTTTTTAGCTCCTCCTATTAGGTCTCTCTGGGTATTAGTGTGCCAAGTCTTTGCTTAAGAAGGCACAAGCAAGGCTTTAACCCATAGTCTGCCACAGTTTCATTTTCCTTCATAGTCTTCCAATCTCCCCCACCCCAAAAATGTTCAGGGAGATTGCTATCAGAGTCATTTTCTCTGCCTGGGGGCTAATTACTCTATTTGGTCCATTTTTGAAAATATTATGTTACATCCAAAGGCAAGAAATTGATGGTGGCTTGTTTCAGGTTTGTTTGTGTAATTTCAGAGAGATTAAATTGGTTAATCAGAAATTATGCAGGCTAAAATAGATCCGCCGGTTTCTAAACCTACAGTAGAAAATTGCTTTTTAAAAAATAATTTGAATGGTGTGTTGTTTAAATATATTTTAGCCTGTTCTCTCAAATAAGAGACTTGAGTTTTAACAGTGCTATAGGAAAGCAATGAGAAATGAAGAAGCCACAGGGAACAGGAAGCATTCATGTGTGACCTCCCAGAGATGAGCAGACAGCATGTGTCTTAAGGAGTGGGCACAGAGATCGTGAAGGAGCTGAAGTGGAAGGGATACCTAGAAATTCTGGGTGAGGAGAGAATAAAAGAACCTTTCAGCTTCAATGCCTTCTTCTGAAATAGCCATCATTATGCCTACCTTCTGTGTGACTTGGTGCTTGACTCATGCTTCTTACTCAATGTATTGAAACTCAAATTTAGTAGACTTGAACTCTGGTCTAGCTAGTTAGCAAGCATACATACAGCCCAGCTCATATGAGAGTCAAAGTTATGTTTTAAGTTTTAATTACTGGCCCTAAGAGAGCTATGAAATACAATGCTTCTAACCTATAAGCCCTTTGGCTAAGAACAGCTAGTGCCTGAAATGCTATGGATGTTCATGAGAGAGAACAAGCCACATGTTTTCACCACCCACCTAAACAAGTTTGAGTCGACTGTACTAGATATTCTTGATCACAAGTGTGCAGGAAATATGTCGGTATGTATGCTTGCCCTAATTGGATATAGGCAGGAGGTACGTAGGCAGGAAATACGTCAGGATATATGCTTGCCCTGATTGGATATAGGCAGGAGGTACGTAGGCAGGAAGTATGTCAGGTTTATATGCTTGCCCTGATTGACCCTGATGGGAAAAGGTAGTCTTACTGGGTTGCCTTTTTAAACCTCTGAAAAATGTGACCTGTCAACATTTCCTGAGAACACTGGAATAGACCTGGCCAGGATCCATCATCCTGGCCAGTAATTAATTAAATCTTGCTTCAAATTTGGCTCAACAATTTTGGTAGCGGTCTTGTTCTTGGCTGGTGGAATTAACACTAATAGGAAGTGTCTATGAGTCAGTGGCCTTGGGAAACTGACAACACAGTGGGACCACTTTCTCTATGTTCAGAAAATGGCTAATAGTTATTCATCTGCATCTACAGACAATAAATTTACTCATTATGTCATCTCTGTTGGGGTAGGAGGAATACACTTGCCACAGTATGTGTATGGAGGTCAGAAGACAGTTTGAAGGAATGGGTTCTCCTCTTCTTTGTGGGTTCTGGAAATCAAACGCAGGTCATCAGGTTCAGAGGCAAGCTCCTTTACACACTGAGCTGTCTCCTGGACCTTCTAGAAGCTAGGGCTGGAGCAGTTACAGGAGCGATTTTTCAGCTCTTGATGCATGTTGGAGCTTCTTTAAAAATGTGGGTGCCCAGGCCCACTCCCCTCTCTGACCCTGGAATACACCAGTTCACACCCAGGTTATACTGCAGAGTGGAAAGCACTAGTGTGGGTGGTCTAAGCTGACAGACCACAATGGGGCAGGCTTGGAGTCATCACCAGGGAGCCTGAGACAAGATGGGAGCAAATGGCAGAAACTTCACCAGCTCAGACAACACCACCAAAAATGAATGTGTGATAATTTAGAAAAATAGAAAAAAATTGCAAATGAAATTACTATATAGCCATTGTGCAGACTTACTAATGGTTAGCTATTATCATATAAACATTCATATATATTTATATGAGGCTATAATTTACATATATACATATAAATGCAAGGCTTAAAATTTTAATCCACAGATATTTGATATCTCACTATTAATTATATCAGTATTTGCTGTGGGATATTTCTTTATACTGTATAAATATATGGCACTGTGATTGGCTTAATAAAGAAGCTGACTAGCCAATAGTTGAGCAAAATAATGTTAGGCAGGAGATTCAGACTAGGAGAATGATGGGTAGAAGAAGGGTAGAGACAGAGGAGTCTCCAGCCAAGACACAGAGGGAGCATGAGATGAAGGTGCCATGCTAATAAAGGTATAGCCATGTGGCAGAGCATAAATAAGGATAAATAAGCAAATAAATTTAAAATGTAAGAGCTAGTTAGTAATAAGCCTGAGCTATTGGCGTACAATTTGTAATTAATGTAAACCTCACTGTGTTTATTTAGGAGCTGCTGGTGGGACAGAAACTTCCACCTACAAGTATCTATCTCTTTTTAAAAAGACATTTTGTTCGCAGATTCAAAAATCCTTATTACTCTTCAAAAACTGGTACTGATTTTTTTTTTTTAAAACAAAGTTACTGTTTTGAATTTTTCTCTTTGGGGGGGGATTTGGTTTCAGATGGGGTCTTATGTAGCTCAGGCTGGCCAAGCACTAACTATGCAGCCAAGGATGACCTTGAACATTTGACTCCCCTTCTTGGCCTCCCAGGTGGCAATATTAGTCACTGCACATGGCTTTGATAGAGACCATTTTTGTTGCAATTACAGGTTGTCAGTAAAACTGAGCAGAAAGTAAAGGCCCATAAAGGGCATTTCCACATATCCATGCTGGCCCTGTCCCAAGGGCCATACAACCAGCCTCCTCCACTGTCAACACCTGGAAGCAGTGTTGCATATTAGTAAGAAGTGATGACCCACACTGACATATAACCATCACCCCAAGGCCACATCTTAGCCAAGGTTTATAATCTGCAAGTTTGGACAAACATAGACGATGATACTTTAATAGCCTTTAACAGCTCTCTGTGTTCTCCTTATTCATCTCTCCCCGACCTCAAACATTGACAGCCATTGATCTTTCTGCTATTTCACAGATACACTTTGTCTGGAATGCTATACAGTTGGAACTACAAGGATGTAACTGTTTCCTAATTGGTTTTATTTCTCACTTAATAAGAAATATTCAGAGGTCTTCATGGCATCAGGTGGCTTGGCAAAGCCTCATTTCTTTTAGTGCTAAATAATGTTCCATTGTCTGGATATACCACAGTATATCCATTCTCCTCTTGAACAGTGTCTTAATTGCTTCTGAGGTTTGCAATTAGGAATACAGCTAGCTACTTCAGGATTACAAAATGGCTGATAGTGATATATCCATGGTGAAAGTTTTGCATGAACATAACCTTTTTTATACTACAACATATCAAAGGTTTCTGTGAATGCTAAAGAAGTTCTTATGCACCAAGGATTTAATGTCTGGTGCTCAGTAAGTGCTGCAGAGTGTGAACTATGATTATGAGACAGGAAAAGATCTTAAGTTTAATGGGTCCATGAATTTCCTCAAGGGTTTGTGTTGAATTATCCAGTTGAAGTCTCCCATCACAGAAATTGTGAGATGTTAAGTCTGTATTTGTACTCAGGAGTATACACTTTAATTAGCACCTCAGGAGACACCCCAAGAGAGGGTGATCGGCCATATTTGAAAAGAGCAGCAATGTTGGATTTCATCTGAGGAGTCCCAGAGATAATGATATGAGAAGCATTATGTTCCAGAAAACAAAACAGACATTATGAGGGAGATAAACACCCAACCAAATAACAAGGGGATCCATCTTGAAGATTTGCTGCAAATACAACTGTTGTACATAAAGTGGGGAGTGGAGACACAGACATAAAACACTAGTGACCCGGTTTGTACACCTGTAGGTGTGTGGAGCATATGTGGTATAAGTGTGGGAGGGATATCTCTCTGTGTGATGTATTCATGTGCTGTATGTGTGTTGTGAGTATAAGCATGTTATACATGTGTGGGGTATGTGCATATGATATAGATGTGTGTGTGTATGTGTGCGCTCTTGCATGTGTTTACACAAACTAGGTAATCCCTGTTCTTATAGATCATGGCCCTGCACAGCAGCCCCAAGGCATAAGCCTTTGAAATTTTAAGTGCCCATAATACAGAAAAGTCATGTGCAGTAATTATGTGAAGGAAAAACTTTATGCTAATAATTCATGAGTCACTTCCTTAGAGACTCATTTAGCAGACAGATGTGATCTGTTGTCTTCTTCGCAGGCTGGGGCTGATGTAACAAGCAGTGGTTGGTGAAGCGTGCTGCTATGAATCTGCAGTTGTACACTGCATCAGTCACCTCGGGCTCCAGAGCATTTCCATCACCCTGAACAGGCATTTCTTTGTGCGGAGAATATTCAAGTCCTTGTGTCTAGCTACTTTGAAGCAACAATCCATGATTTATTGTCTCCTGGATATCACTTAATTGGAAATAAGTTGGCTTTGGGGAAAAAATGTAGGAATTTGTGTTCTTAACCTCCATTATATGAAAACTGAGTGGGGTACAGGATGTCTGTCTCATGATATTCTTTCTTCAAGGTCAGTGGATTATGGGGTGCTTACAGCTAGATGATTAAACAGTATATATATGTATATGTGTGTATGTGTGTATGTATATATGTATGTGTATATATATGTATATATATATGTGTGTGTATGTATATATGTATGTATATATATGTATATATGTGTGTGTATGTATATATGTATGTGTATATATATATGTATATATGTGTGTATGTATATGTGTATGTATATATATGTATATATATGTGTGTATATATGTATGTATATGTATGTATATATGTGTGTATGTATATATGTATGTATATATGTGTGTGTATGTATATATGTATATATATATGTATGTGTGTATGTATATATGTATGTGTATATATGTATATGTATATGTATGTATGTGTATGTGTATGTGTATGTGTGTGTGTATGTGTATGTGTATGTGTATGTGNTGTGTGTATATGTGTGTATGTATATATGTATGTATGTATATATGTATATATGTGTATGTATATATGTATGTATATGTGTGTATATATGTAGTATATATGTATGTGTATATATATGTATATGTGTGTATGTATATATATGTGTGTATGTATATATGTATGTTTACATATGCATATGTATATGTGTGTATGTATATATGTATGTGTATATATATGTGTGTGTATGTATATATGTATGTATGTATGTATATATATATGTATATATGTGTGTATGTATATATGTATATATGTATGTATATATGTATATATATGTATGTATATGTGTGTATGTATATATGTATATATATGTATGTATATGTGTGTATGTATATATGTATGTATATATATGTATATGTGTGTATGCATATATGTATGTATATATGTATATGTGTGTATTTATATATGTATGTGTGTATATATATGTATATATGTATATATGTGTGTGTCCCTTTTCTATTAGTAACTAATTTGAATTTTCTGAAAAAATGTATAGTATTTCTTCATATAGAAGAAAATTTCAAACAGAAACTCTAAAGAAAATGGCCCAATATCAAATAATCTCCTTTTTTTCAATTTTGGTGTATGTGTGTGAGGTGTGATATATATATATATGTGTGTGTGTATACATATATGTATATATATGTGTGTGTGTATTATGTATTATGTATTTGTGTGGGGATATGTGCATGTGGACATGCAGGTAGAGGCCCTGGCTCCATTTCAAATGTCTTCCTCCATTGCTCTCCTCCTTTTTTGAGGAAAGATCTTTTACTAACCATGGTGCTCACTGATGAAGCTAGGCTGCCTGGCCCACAAGCCCCAGAGATCTGCCTGTCTCTGCATCCCTAAAACTGAGGTTATACATGCACGCTGCTGGACCCAGCTTTGTATGTGTGTGCATGTGCGTGTGTGTGTGTGCATGTGCATGTGTGAGTGTGTGTGTGTGCATGTGTGTGTTTGTGTGTGCATGCTAGGAATCCATACTCAGTTTCTCATAGTTTGTAGGGCAAGCACTTTACAGACTGAATCACCCTGCTACCCAATCCCTCTTTCTGAGGTTTTAAACAGTCTTCATGGGGAGATAAAGACAATTCTCCAACATGAAAAAGAACAAATAATTCAGAATAAGAGCTCAATGAAGATGGTCTATTTCCAAGTGAAGCTGCTGATAACCCCTCACCAGCCTCTCAGAAGCTATTGCTTTCTGCCGAGCATAGCTTATCTTTGCTCTAATTATCTGGTTAATGTGTCATAACCCCGATTCTGCCAAACCCTGAGTGACCTTGACATAGCTTCCTGAACATGCCTCAGTTTCTCTGTTCACAAAATGAGAGTGGTAATTCTTGACACCTTTATATTTCGCTGAGGTATTTCAAAAATTAATGAGCCATGAAAGCTCTGAGCTCTCCCGATCCAAAGCATGATGGGACTACAAAGAGTTATTTTTATTTACTAACGGCACATTTTTATTGGGCCACTAATGAGCACCACACTCTGCAATAACTTACTCAAGAGGAAAAGCAAAAACCACAGCAAACCAGGGGGTAGACGTTGAGGAAGCTGTTTCTCTCTGTATTCAGAAATAATTCTGGGTAATATTAATTAATGTTATATAGACATGCTGAAAGCAAGACTTTCTATAGTAAGAGTGCCTGGTGGAGGTTCCTCTGTACACACCCTCCATGTCCTGTGTCTAAAGGTTCGGGTGTGCTGGGAACTTTCCTTGAAGTCATATAATGTAAATGGAATTCACATGGCAGAACATTTGGTGAATTGGTCACAGTCAAAATATGGACATTACGATAATGTTTTTGAAACCTCCTTTTTTGTTTAATAATTCGTAAGCAGTGTTACTGCCCTCGCTTTCATACACAGATACATGGAAATCTCATGTCACTATGCTCTGGAACTGAAGGGAATCTGAATTTTTATTTGGAGAAACCGAAAAACAAATCATCAATTTTACTGGAACTTTACAAGCATGAAGATGCGTTTCTTCTTGATTCCATCTCAAACTCCGTTCTGTTACTCCACTGGAGATTGTCTGATAAATTAACCACTCAACATGCACCATCTAAATCACCACAAAGGTTCCTGTTCAAGATGCGTTGGGAAAGATCTCACGTTTTCCAAATTGATCAATGGCACAGAATCAGCATCATACAAATAAGGCTTCAGACGCCTAGAGAGGAGTTTATAAATATTTAGCAATAAAATAAGGAGTTTTATTTTACTTTGTTCCTTCACAAAAGTGCTTGTCAAAATCCTCTCCCAGGAAGCCTGAGAAGCACTTTGGGCCTCTGATAACAAAAAAGGACAACGTCTCAGGGGTCTGATTGGGCCCCCACCCTATCAGCAGCTCCTCAGCCCCAGGCCTCGGTCCTGTCCAAAGCCTTAGTCTGAAATAAACGAAGCACTCAGCCACAAGAAGCACTTGAGCTAAAGCACCTGTGAAATAAGTACACTTCGCAGTGCTCAAGGGAAATGAATTTTTCATGAGCGAAGATCTATGTAGAAAAGTTGCATGAAAATCTAGTGTTTTGAACAAAGAATGGTAGAGGCTGACCTGGGTGCTCACATAATTCATTTGTTGAAGATGGGACCTTTCAGATTATTTGACTTAGATGAAGCCATGAGGGTGGGTCCTTTGGGTATAATGAATGACTTTCTGGGATAAGGAACCAGTGGGCTGTCACTCTCGCCATCATGAGAAAGCACAGTGTGAAGGAGACCCTCACAGAAACAGCCCATGCTGGCACCTAGATTGTGAACTTCCAGCCTTCCAAACAGGATATGAGGCTCCCTGAGCTGTAAGATTTGTGTTATAACGGCCCAAGTTAATGCTTAAGGAAAGCAGCTCCAACAAAGACTATAATGACAAAGGAAAGAGTGATAGACTTTATTTAAACTTGACAAAGAGAATTCTAACTGGACTCACTGATAATCTTGATGGCGTATTGGGTTTTGCAGTATTGCATGTCTCAAGCTTTTATTCAATACATATCCAAGCGGCTGAACTCTAGGTTGGTATTGGGGAAAACTAGACACACTCACATAAACAGACTGAAATTCTAATTTCAAGGAAAACAAATGACAGAGAAACTGAGACAAGATCTCAGAAATGAGTCAACTGAAATTGAACTTCCAGCAGAAAATGATAGACGTGGTGAGTCAGGCATTGGACAGAGGGAATATGAGATTTATTTTGCTTTTGTTTTAATGTGGTATCTATTTAACATATTTATTTCTTTTTGTTTTAATGTGGTATCTATTTTTCCTTGCGGTGGGAGAATGCATGGAAGGTAAGTAAGTTTGGATATTTATGTTTGGTAAATTGTTTTTCCTTAATAAATAATAGAGTCATGAGCATGATGGAGGGATGAAAGTTCTCCAGCTGTACCCCTACCTCCACCCTGCAGAAATCCAGCTAGCCGTGATCCCTAAGCAAAAGCAACAAAATGAATATACTTGGAATTGCTAGCAAGACTGAGTCACCCACATAGACCACAATCTGAGAAAAATATATGACAGAACAGGTAGAGAGCACTTCTCTTGATGCTGCCTTTCCCTAGGTTGGCAGAGAATGCCCCTAGATTCCTGATTTCCTAGGAAAAAATGGTTGGAGATGGACCTTAAGCTTCTGCACCATTCCAGGGCCCTTCACAAAGGGCATCATTCATGTTATCCCACAAGAAATGTTGGGAATACTGGTCATACTAGTATGTAACTTTACCTACTACTCAAACCCCTTCAAAAATGCTGAACTGGAGGAAATAATTCCAATTTCATTTTATGAGGCTATCACTGGTACCAAAGCCAAAGGAAAGAAAAATTTAAAAAAATTCTGATAAATATAGAAACAAATTTCCTCATAATTATCAGCAACTTTAATTGAAAAACACATGAAGTTCTTGTCAAATAGATCTTTCACTTCCTTTATGCTATTTGTGGCTATCGTAAAAGGTGAGGTTTCTCTGATTATCCTCTCTGCATCTCTATCCTTTGTGTATAGGAGGGCTACTGATTTTTTTTTGAGTTGATCTTGT
>LOJH01042213.1:0-10351 GCA_001685095.1 Ellobius talpinus | reverse complement strand
AAGGGAGATGGCACTTGGAACTTGTTCAGTCATATAAGCAAAGTCCCTTGAAGCAACTTTAGAGGCAGTCTGGGGAGTCACCCTAAATGTATGCTAGGCACAAAGAACCTTGAGACACAACATGTCTACCAAACCTGAAGATGGGCTTCCCTGTTTTGCTTGGATTTAGAAATGGGTAAATCTACCATCTGATCAGAGGTACCATCTGATCTTAGTCCTGACATCAGGCACAGCTCAGTCCACATGCCTTCCCTGATATTCTAGCCCAAACAAGACTGGCACAAGACAGCACTTCCCCCAAATTCCATTTCACTGAACTTAGTTGCAGGGTACCTCTAGGAATACTATGTGGTTAGGTTACACTGGAAAAGACCCAAAAAACAGATGAGCCAGAAAGAAGACAGGTTTCCAGCCTTGCTATAATGTGGCAGTTATGTAGAATGAAACCACTTTGCTTAGGTCCCATGTTCCTCTCATCCCTTACGTGAACACAAGCACATACCCCACAGGCCCACATGCACAAAACATCTACAGATGTTCACACACTTAGACTTCTATATACTATAAAACACACACACATACACACACAACACAGCACAACACACACCATCTGAACTCAGATAGCAACCATTAGGTACTATACAAAACTTTGGAAGAAGTTGGCTTCTGCTCCGGATCTATCACTGCAAGCCATGCCACCTTACAAAGTCATGTGACTTCTTTAGGCTCCAGTGAGGTAAATGAGTATCTGCATTAGATTTTTTTTTCTAATCTTTATTTGGACTTGAGCTCCCTAACTCTGCACCAGCCATAGATGGAGCGTGGTTAATCACGGTGGAAGTTTCTTAGCCCATGTGATATGAGACAGCCAAGAGGATCCACAAGGTTTATCGGATGTAAGCATTTGTGTCTCTTTCCCTAGAGAATTCGGAGAGGTATGTGAATCTTGGCATCTCCATCTTAATGCAGGTGTGTTCTGCTGTGTTCTCCTGCTTGGTAGAAGCAGCATAGGACAATGGACACAAATCTTAGATTCTATGTCCCAGTGACACAGACAGGACAGAGGGAGAGACAGAACATCTTTTGTTGGCCACTGGAATCCTTTCCTTTTGTTACCTCTCTAATCCCTGCCCAGCTTTCAAGGTAGTATTACGCAGACAAAAAGGGGCTCAACAGTGAGGCGAACTGCAGTTTCTATATGTGGCACATAGTGACATGACCAGGATTCAAGTGCATGTCACTGATTAGAACACCCATGCTTTTTCCTTTAAGCCAGTTCATCTCCCACAAGGAAAGAAATTATAGAAAGAGAAGTGATAAATGGCTTTTTAAAGAGCCCAAATATACCCCCTCCTGAGCATTCTTATTAAAAATCCAAACTCTAGATCTTCGTCCAGCATACCGCCCACAGCACTCCCAAGGAGAAGCCTCCCCAGCCCATCGCTAAAGCTTTGTTCTCTATCTGAAGGTTAGGGTCCGGTTTGATTGAGGTAGCTAGGATACCATATTTTAATCCTCTATCCTGTGATTTCTGCCTGTTACAAAAGGTTGGTGTGTTCGTCCTTGCCTGTCCCTCTGAGCTTACCCTCCTGTTCTTACCCCCAATAGCTCTTCTGTTGCCTACACTCCTCACCCAGTGATCTATGGTGAAGCTTTCCTCATTTTCCTTGAGTTCACCAATCAGAAAAAGGAGTAAGCCACACATAGCCAGAGATCTGGGGTCTTCAGCAGGCCTCCCCATCATTGTTGGCTAGCTCCTTTCTTTCCATAGGGCCCCTTATATCTCCCTTTCTGTTGTATATTTTAGTGATGACATTGGGCTTCCCCAACATCCGGGACTGAGTCAGTAGAAAGCAGCTTAGAGACATATGTCCAGTAATATGCACAACATTGCCTTGCTCTGAATTAGAAATGGTGACTGTTCGTTTTCACTACTTAATATAATTTGAAATCTCTAGTACACCTGTGTTCAGCTTGTCACCATCCGTGCTCTCCTTCCAGAATGAGGCTAGCTGCAGTCTCCAGAGTTTATCCTGTCTGAATTTTATTCATTAATGGACTTTCCTTGATGTCCCATGTGTCAGAACAGCCAAGCCTCTCAGGAGCTGGCTGGTAATGGGGTCTCCAGCAGTGTTGGCATGCCAGGGTCATTGCTCATCAACAAGGTACATTGGCTAAGATTAGGGTGAACAGAAGCTCGCTTTGTAAACACTGTCTGCCAAGCCCAAGTCATCCTTAGTGTGGAGCCCTTCTTGCTGACAAGTGTGTTTGCTTTTTCCCACCCAGGGGCTGACTCAAAGGAAAGAGCTTCATAAATGACCCAAAGGCTTTCCCACAGACAGATGCTGTAGACCACAAACAGTAAACATAAGCTCTCACACAATCACGTGCATTTGTAGTCTGGGACAAACTGTACCTTATGGTAAGGGCATTTACTGCATGAGGATGGGAGACTGGGAAGGGCAAGCCATGAAACTGACAAGGTGTAACATTGCTGGAGAGAACTGGGTCTCCCCATCATAGCTTTGTGGGTGTGATATGATCAATACTGTATCAAATGGCAGGTTTCAAATTCTATGAGGCAGAATGAGGTAGAGGGAAAAAAACCTTTAGATTAGGAACTAGGTTGAAGTTCTGCTTCATAGCCAGACAGCTTTCTGATGAGCCCATGAAGTGCTCTCAGCACCAGCTGAGGACACAACACCTTTCTACCTATTTCTAGAAAAATGCATGAGGGAAAACATCAAGATATGAGAAGATGACTATTGTGCAGTTTTGTAGCTAGCATGATGCCATGTCATTAATATGTTGGCTTGTCCCAGCTAATCAGCAAACTAATACAATTCCCATCAAAGGAGAATTAAAACATTTTATTGAATCTGGTAGATGTTTGTAAGACAGAAAAGTTCAAGAACCAAGAAAATCCAAATTATTCCTGAAAAAAATAGAAAAAAGTAGGAATGCTTTTCTGTGCCAAATATAAGTTTATTTTAAAGTCAAAGCTGTGAGTAGAATATCATTGACATAAAATAGATAACAGTAGAAAATAATATGGCCCAAAACAGATCTATACATACATAGTTCTTGACATACGTCAGAAGATCATGGGAAAATAAATTAAAACTTTACTTCAATCTTCAGACAAACAAAACTCCAGGGAAATTAGAATCTTAGATGTAAAAATATTTTCTAAATTTTTAAACAAAAGCTAGGTAATATCTTTATGATGCTGGAAAAGAAAAGATGTTTCAGACAAGATGCATGCTAAATTAAATTGCAAGTGAGAGTGCATTAGTTTGACTGTGTCCGCATTGTGAAAGCCAGTGTGCACACTCCATGAGTGGCCTAGAAAAAGATGAGCTGAGAGAATGCATGGGGAACTCCTACAGAGCCATTTTAAAGGGGATTTTAAAGACAATCACATGTAAAAAAAACTCAGCAAAGCATGAACAGGCATTTATCAGAAAGGAAAACCAAACTCAGAGCTCCATCAATAACTAGGGAAGTGTGGATTTAATTCTCAAGTAGATACAACTGTCCACACACAGAATTGGTTTAGAAAATGATCTGGTAAATCTAAGGGCTGGCATGCACATGAATTTAATGCTTTTTGGGTTGCTCGGCAGTAACAGTCATCAAGCCTGCCTCAGATTGCTGGTCTGTTTGCTTCTCATCTGCCTCACAGGCTGGCAGCCATAGCCAAATCCTCAGATCTAAACCTTGCTCCTCTTCCGTTTTCAGTCCCCATCTCTCCACTCAGTGGATCCATCCTGAGGCCTCTGAAGCAACAAGGGGGAAGCCAAGTCCTTGGTCTGATCTTTGCCTCAAGGTTAAATCTTAAAGGGGTAATTTTTTTTTGGTTCCAATTTCTCAGTATTAATGACTTCATTTGGGAACTGGGCTGTTCTTGTCCAGATCTGCACATTTAGAAAAGGCTGGTTCAAGGTCGCTTTGTATTTTCACTTCCCAACAGGCCGCATGAGAAATCCATCCAGCGCAGAGCAGAAGCAGTTGTTGTTCACAGTTCCACACGATGAGAAATGTGGAGACTTTCTCTATCTCCTTTATTGTCCTTGTTAAGTCAACCAACTCCAATCAAAGCTCATTTCTTTTTCTCCGGTTCCTTCCTAAGCATGGCTGGTACCAAATCAATACAATAACAATCAAGCTAATCCACTGCTAGTACTCAGTTTCCCACTCTCACCCCCTGTGTTCTGACCGAGTGGGCACACAGATCCCCTTGGCAGGCTCAGCATGTGACTCATCCAGCAAACAGATCACAGTATCCCAGCTTCCTGCCACTGGCTGATCAGTGTCTTGTGCTTTGTGCTTCTATGAAGGCAGCATTACATACACAGTACCAATGTCTGCTAGGGGAAGGGAAACTCTAACAGCTATATAAACTCTGAAACATGAGCACCCTTAACAAAATAGCATTTTAAAATATTTGTTTCTTTTTATTTTATGTATATTAGCATTTCCACACATATGTGTTTGTGTGCTACAAGTAAGTGGGCTTTGTACCCAGGAGGCCTGGAAGAGGACATGAATCCCTTGGAACTAGAGATCTTTGCCTAAACTGGAAGGCAGAGTACAAAAACAACTAACCTGTGAGTTTGTTGACACTCCCTCAGATCCCGGTACTACCTCCTGTTAACACTGAGGTAAAAAAACCAAAAACAACAAACAAAAAAACAAAACAAAAAAAAACTGAGAAAAAGCCACAGATAAGCAAGCTAATAGGGTGAGTAGGCACAGTCCAAGATGAGAAAGGGACAGAAGTTCTCCCAGGGATTTAAGGTCAAAAGGCTATGTAAGTTTGGGGTCAGCTGGAAGATTCTGGCATAATCACACTCCTTACTTGTGGTCATTGGGGTGAGAGGGAGGTGGATGTGATCCTCAAGATGCCCAGAGTTCTGGAAGACTCCTCAATTCTACTCATGCCCCTGCAACAGCAGAGCGCAGCAAGTGAAGCCATTGTTCTGGGACCTGGTAGCAGAAGGTTGAGAGCAGGCAGCTCCAGGACAGGCAGTGATGTTGATCAATCTGTGATGGACGGGCTGAATGAAATCAAGAGTCTTGAAGCAGAAAGCAGGGAACGGTGGCTGCACATGGTCACGAGCATCTTCAGAGAGCGTTCAGGGTGGTTCTAAAGAGGCTGCAGCTGTTGTGCAGATGCTACCCGAGCCAGGGCCTCTCCACAGGAGTGTCTCAGTGGAGAACTGAGGGTTGGGGTGTAGGAAGGGCTTCCCAGAGCAGCAGCAACAATACAGACCTGGGCAAGACAAGTGGCCGCCTGGGAATATGGTGGCCAGGGGAGATCTGGGCATATTCTGAGATATACCCTTGTGTTTGCCAGAAAAACTAGCCCCAGAAGGACCCTGGAAAGGAGATGGCCTATCCCATAGTTAAGCAAAGCAGGCCACTGAGACAAAAGCCTTTAGTTGAGGGTTCCAGGGGCAGCTGGGTTATATTTGTGGATGAAAATTTCTTGTTGATCAAAATTAATTATAAGCTTTAAAATCTTCAAAATATTCATTTAAAGAAATCAACCTGAAGTGCACAAAATTTCAACACATAAAACTTGTCTTAAAATATTTCTGAACTAGACTTCCTTGTCGCAAACCAACCTCCTGCCCACATTCCAGGTCCTGGCAGGGGAGGAGAGCCTCCCTGGGCAGTAGGAAGGAAATTCACCTCTCTTCGATGTTCCAGAGTGTGCTGATTCGGTGGCATAGCGGGCAGAGTTCCAGAGAACCAGTGTTCAGATCCAAGGGCTGGGATCACCCCGCGAATGGGATTCTAAGCCAGCGAGATGGCTCAGTGGGTAAAGGTGCCTATTTCTCAAGCCTGAGTCAACTCCTTGAGTTCACATACAGGTGGAAGGGGAAATCCAACCCCACGTGTCCCCTGACTCCGTACATTCATCACGGCACTCACATTCTGTTCTCCACAGTAATAATTATATAATTAGTGACTGGGGAGATGGCTCGGCCATTAAAAGAACTAGTGCTCTTCCAGAGGTTCTGAGTTCAGTTCCCAGCAATCACATGGTGGCTCATCTGTAATTGGATCTGATGCCCTCTTCTGGCATGCAGGTGTACATGCAGACAGAGCACTCATGCATTAATAAATAAATAAATAAAACTTCAAAGAAAAAGTAGAAAAATTATATAATTACATAAACAAGCAAACAAGAAATTATGAGAACCTGGTAACTCTGAAAGGAACCTGAGTCCTTGGAAAGGTTAGAAACTGGAGCTGACCCAATGAAAACCAAACCTCTCGTGTGACCCCACTACGGTTGCACCCTGGAACTAAAGCAGGGTTAGCAAGCATGCTTCTTCCAGCTTCGGATCTAACGAGCCCGCTGCCTCCCAGCTGTACAAGCCATTCAGCCAGTGACAGCTGAATTTCACTGCTTTCAGTCCAGCTCATTGCCGAGTCCTGAGTAGAAATAATCCTTTTATCTCCCAATAAAGGGGAATTACCTGTATCCTGTAACTCAGCTCTCTTTGAAGAGCTGTCTGTGAAGCTGTAGGCTTTGCGTTTGCTGGCATGGTCACATTAAAGATGATTTTCACTGATCTCATTGGGAGATCCAGAGGGCAGGGAGCTGATGATATTGTCATCCAGTCGCCCTGTGGAAAGTGTTGAGATTTTCCATTTTAAAAGATTTCAGAGCACAAATGTCATTCTCAAGAACTTTCCTGAAAGACAAATTAAGTTTTCAAAGCCACGCTGCTTAGGGACCAGCTGTTACCTTGGGCCGGCATGTGGGGGACACTTCAAAAGACATAATTTGATCTGCTACCATCTTTCCCTGCCCCCCGTGGAGATAATCTCACCCTAATAATTTCCTGCTGTCTATGGCAACACCACTGTATAATAGACTATCTACGGTAGTAATACTCTCAGTTTTCCACTATAAAGACAGTTCCCATTTGTCCCCAAACACTGTTAAAACGTAATTCAAGCCAAGTGACAAAGTGACTGGTATGCCAGCAGAGAGGTTGACACCTGGAATACAGTTTTATCTTCCAAATTAGGAAACCAAGACTGGGAACTTTAGACAACTTTTCCACGTTTTCCCAATGTTTATTCCCTGAGTGTGTGTAAAGGTTTCGTGTCCTATGAGATGGGAAGTTCTGAGAAAAATAAATCTTCCGGCAAGGGGTCCTGTGGCCCAACCTTCCGTCTCCCAATCCCCATCTCTTCGCTCATTTTACCAGATCTATTGCACTTTCTGCATATCTCAATCAACCATACTATAATAACTGTGTAATAACTCAATTGTAAGAAGTAGGTGTTGATTTATTCAGCACACATTTTTTTTGATCCTTTACTTCATGAACTTGAACCATAACAAAGCCCCTTCCACAGATTCTCACAGTTGTCCCATGACTGTCTCATCCTCAGATGGCAGTCACATATGACTAGAGTTTATGTGCAGGTTCAGACGTGGCTCTGTCTTGTGCCTTGGGCTTTACAGAGAGCAGAGTTTCACACGGAGATCAGTGAACCGGTCTGCAGAAGCCATTCTAGAGGTGACTGCAGTGACTTCATGAGTGACTCAGCAAGGCTCAAGCCTGAGAGAGCAGCCCTCTATGAGTAGGCTCCACCCCCTGTAGCTCTGTGCTCTAATTCCAGCTTTGGCTGTTTCAGTAGCCTGACCTTATCTTCTGAGAGAGTGTGGGCACCTCATGGCATTTGCATTAGATTCCAAACTGAACAGGTCCTAGCAACCATCCCTGAGCCATCCTAGCCTAAGACTGCCCCAGAGGAGCAGAACATAAGCAGGTCTGAAAGTCTAACCTTCCTTGTCCTTTCAACATTTTGTCCATTTTACGACCCTTCCTGTCTACAGATGGCAAACTATGCAGCAGCTACAACCAAGGGCTCATCTCGAGAGCAAAAATCAAAGCCATCAAGTATAGCATCGTCATTATCCTCGGTAAGCAGTATCCCTCCTTGTGTTACCCCTCTGAATACCATTCTGAAAGCAATGGTGATAGCCAGGCCATACAGGGAAGGGATATGGTACAGGCGCTTCTACTTTCCATTAGAATGAAAGGTGCGGGATTCACCAGTGTGTCTGGTTGCTTCAAGAGCCAATAATTGGCTCCTAATCCCACTCTGTGAATATAGTTGCCCACCAAAATCATGGGCTGAGTCACTCTGAGACGATCTGATAGCACTGAGCTTCTAAACAAATCACCCTTGACTTGGTGGCTTCATTTAAGACATTGTCTCCCTCATGAAATAGTAGATGTGCATTCTTCCTCTTCTGGATATTTAATTTCAGAGTCGATAATACTTCCCTTACGGCCAAAGCTTATATTCCTCACACTTCTTGTCTTCTGATCTTTTCTTTCTGCACTTAGAATCTATAAAAATCAGTTTGCACTGCTGTCTGTCAAAAATGGTAAGAGAGATGCATGGCTCACTGCTCTTATTTTGTTCCCCAACAATGACACCTCCTCAGGCTACCCTGATGAGTATTTTTAAATAACTCTCCTCTCACTTCATCCCAACTTGCTGATTTTTCCCTGTTTTCTAACTGTATCTAGCATGAGACACATTCATAAATATAGTTTTATTAAGACATATCTTAATATAGGTTATATATATATATATCTTTACTAAGTATATCTTTCCTGACACAATTATAAATCCATAAGGGCAATGACTTGCCTTTGAGTTAATCATGCTATCCCTAAAGTTAAGTTGTGTATACACCACTGAGTTAATACTTGTGTAATGAACAAATGGATGCAGATAGAGAAGGGCAAGAATTTGTGCTGTTTCCTTCTTGTTTAGCTGATATGCCTCATCTCTGCTTCTTTAGAAGCCCCCAGGAAGGCCTTAGCTGTGTGTCAAATCACAAGAATAGCTCTTCTCTCTCCCTTTCTAAAATACAAAATGCCAAACATCCTGCATTCAGCATGGCTGAGCCATCAGAGTAAAGGCACACAGCACACACCAGCTGAGCTGCAGAGACATTCACGGCTCATCGAAGCTATAGGAATTCTTTCAGAGGCTTCTGAAGGAGAGCAAAGATTCCTTGCCTTCACAACCAGAATCACAGATGCCCATTTTCTGGATGATGAGAGAGGAAATACATGCTTAAACATGCATTCCCAAGCTGATGTGTTCCTGTTCAATCGGAAATTTTATTCCATATGAGGTCTTTCCAGTCTGCAGACAGGAGTGCGCACAGGCAGGCCAGCATCCTGTCATAATGAAATAGCCTATCTGTCGTAAATATTTTGCAATGCTCTTTTACCATCATAAAATGATAAGTATCAATATTACCAACTACTACATTTTTAAAGTCAACATACTACTCTAATAATTAGCTAGAGTAAGAGTTAAATTAAAAAGCCTTATAATAGAGCAATACCAGTTTTTATATGCAACTATATGGGCACAACTTCACTGGAAGAGTAATAAAGAAATCAGATGCCTACACCTGCAGAGCTACAACTGACAACAAATACAGATGTTTCCATTGAGACACACAGATGTTTCCATTGAGACACACAAATACAAGCAGTTTTACTGTCACTACCTGATTTCCCAAGCAGGCAAAAAAAACCACCTGATAAGGCTTCAAATTGAACAAACTTATCTTGTCCATGAGGGGACTATATTTCTGAAAGCTTCAATATTTATTAAAATATTCAGGTGTATCTATAAAAATAGTTAGCTCCCTAAACTACAGTATCTCATACATAAATGAGGTTTATGTATGACAATTTATGTATGACAATTTATGCTGACAATTCCAAACAAATATGAGACAAAATATTGACTTATGAACTTCTGCCTCCAATATGAGGAAGGACTGACAATCCTATAAAATACATATATACAGACATGCATACACACAGAGAGAGAGAGAGAGAGAGAGAGAGAGAGAGAGAGAAACGGTGTTGCCCTTGGTGCATAAGAACTGTTCCAGCAATGGCATTAACCACCTAGAGTGCAGAAAGATGGTGATCTTAAGTTTTTGAATGATTCCCATTTAAGATATCAACTCCACTTATGGGGGGAATTATGAATCAAGTTCTGAATTTCTATCTAATGATAGAATAATGGAAGATATTTCTAATGGAAGATAGTTGCCCCTGCATGGGGATGTCCATGGGTGCTGAACTTCTACTCTAGGGCAAACTCTGGGGGTGAGAAAGGGTTGAGAAAATAAAGTCAAAGCTATGTGACAAGATAGAAGTGGAGCAGGTTAGTGTAGACGTACTGAAGGCTATGTAGTTCTGAGTTTGCCTGTGTTATCCACAGAAATAGGTGGTAGCTAGCTTTATGACAGACGATAGATAGATAGATAGATAGA
>LOJH01042212.1:11255-25500 GCA_001685095.1 Ellobius talpinus | reverse complement strand
GGTGTGGGAGGTCCTTCTGTCTATGTGTTGCTTTTATTGGTTAATGAATAAGGAGCTGCTTTGAGCCTATGGCAGGGAAGAACAGAACTAGGCAGGGAAAACTAAGCTGAATGCTGGGAGGAAGAGGGGAGGGGTCAGAGAGAAGCCATAGAGCCGCCAGAGACAGATGCTGTGAACTTTAGCTGGTAAGTCACAGCCACGTGGCGATATACAGATTAATAGAGATGGGTTAGTTTAGGATATGAGTTTAGCCAGAAATACGCTTAAGCTATTGGGCAAACAGTATTGCAAATGATATGGTTTTCTGAGTGGTTATTTCATGGCTGGGTGACCAGGATGAACAAGTGACCCTTCTCCCAACAGGTGCGGGTCACCACAACACAAGGAACTGTATTAAAAGGTTGCAGCATTAGGAAGGTTGAGAATCATTGAATTAGACAATATAATTTCTTTACTTTGTTTTCCCACATATATGAACATGTACACATGTGTACAGTTATTTTTGTTTATGAATGTGATATCCTTCATGTTATGACTTAAAACTGACATTTTCTTAAAATTGCTATATGTACTTTTATTTTCATATTATTGACCAGTGTTCTGTCTGCTAATGGCTGTGCCATCACCTATCACAAAATGTTTTATAATATTTACCTTTCTTGTTTTAGGGCATTTGACTAATAGTTCAGTAGTTACCTTTATAAGTGAGATGCTGTATGACTTTAATCGATCCTTGAAATAAATTCATAGAAATAAGATTGCTAGCTGTGGTAAGCCTTGCCTTTGATATGTATTGTCAAACTTCTGCCACAAGAGTCGGTGGCCTTGCTACCTCTGAGCTGAGTATAGTTGAAGTGTTTACTGCCAGCATGGATTGTGTGTAGTTGAGGAATCTGCACCACTTTGATGAGCAAAAAATAAATCTTATTTTAATTTAAAAATGGTCAGGTTGCATTTGGATGAATTTTTAAAGTGCCTTTGGTGGCTCTTGTTTCTAAAATTTTATTTCTTTTGTCTAGCTCAATATTGCCTTTTTGGTATGAATGTCTTATGTTCTGTCAGAGGCCTGCTGAATATCCTGGTGTGTACAGGCTGGTTTTATGTCCACTTGACACATTTTGGAAGAGAAAACCTTAGTGCAAAATATGCCCCTACTGGATGGGCCTGTGGCAAAGCGTATAGGGCATTTTCTTAGTTGATTAACTATGGGTAGTGCCACCTGATGTGGGATGTCCTTCTGTATATGTGTTGCTTTTATTGGTTACTGAGTAAAGTTGTTCTGGGCAATGGTTTAGCAGAGCAAAGCCAGGCAGGAACTCCAAAACGGAAACAGAGACAGAGATAGAGAGTAGGCAGAGTCAGGGAGACATCGTGTAGCTGCCCAAGGAGAAAGATGACTGATCCTCACCCTCTCCCGCCTCCCCTGCCAGAACCTTACTGGTAAGCCATAGCCACATGGTGATTCACAGATTAATAGAAATGGATTAATTTAAGATGTAAGAGTCAGCCAGGAGTAATCTTGAGCCAGTGACCAGTGTTGTAATTAATATAGTTTCTGTGTGATTATTCGGGTCTGAACCAAAGAGGAGTTTCTGCTAACAGCCACCCCTGGGCAGGTGCTTTTAATTGCTGTCGGTAAACAGGAAGAACAAGTCATGGAGAGCAAGCAAGAAGCAGCCTTCTCCCAAGGCCGCTACACTGGTCCCTGCCTCCTGCTTGCTTGCTGCCTTGGGTTCCTGCCCTGACTTCCCTGGATGATGAACTACGAGCTATAAAATGAAATTGACCATTTCTTCCTCAGACTGTTTGTTCATTGCAGCAGCAGAAGCCCCAAATGAGGCCCCTGCTTTGTGTAGTTCTTCTTGAGGGCTCTTTTCTCACCCATTCACTGCGTGTTTATTATTCCTGTGTCTTTGGTTTCACTGGAAAATTTCCCAAGTCAAGGCCAGATATGTCCAGCTAGTTTCCTTCAGTGCAAGGGCTTTTAATTTTACTTCATTTGTTTCAATTTTGCGTCAGTGTGGTCATTACAGATGTGTTCTGATCTTGCAGGTAGGAGTTGCTTAGTTCCAATTCTCCCCCTCCTCCTCACCTGGGCTTTTCAGACAGGATCTCAGCTCATTCCAGCCGGCCTCATGCTGACTTTGTAGCTTCAAATTCATGATCCTCTTGTGGCCTCCCAAGTGCTGGAATTACCCCCGTGATACACACCTAGCTCCCCTTCACTTCTCTATCCCATTTGTCTCCAACACAATTTGTTTCATCTTAACTTCTGCAAAGATCTGCAGTGCAGCTCACTCTTGAATGCTGTGAAAGACTTTCAAATTATGTGATGGCATTTTTAATTTCCTTCCTTTATTAACTCAGATGGTATCATCTCAATCAGTTGTCTGGTTTCATTTTTCAGGTTGTATCCTCAGTTCGTTTTTTTTTTCTCCTCTACGACACAGGGTGGATGCCATTGACAACTTACTTCTATTTGTCCTTGTGCGTACTTGGAAAATAATCGTCAGATCTCTCCTGAAGAGCTGCTGAACAGCTGTCCTTGGACTGTGGGCAGAGCTCAAGTGATTGGCTGCTTGGCATGGGCAAACCCCCAAGTCCTGTCGCCAACTACACTAGAAGGTTCCCCTACATCACATAGTGTTTTACCATGTGCTGCTCACTCTTGGCTGGCGGGAAGCTAGAAAGGGTCACCACACCCTTCTGCTGTGTGTGCATTGGTTGTGCATTGGCCAGGCTACTGGGATCCTTTCAGGATCTTCTAGCCCAATTCCAGCTCTAGAAATGGCTACAAACCCTGTTGGTAGCCTGTGAAGGAGGCCTGAAACCTGGGGTTGGGCAGTTCTGACTTTTTCTGTGATAGTTAAACCTTCCTCCAGACTTTTCCCTTCCTGCCTTTCTCTGTGTTCCAACATGCACACTCACTCAATTACACTTGTAACTCTATGGTTTTCCTGCCTTTAAACTTGAGTCCTAGTGTGGGGGTGTGGCAGCCTAGCTAGTGCACATATCCAGGGTCCTTGGTCATGAACCCTCAGTGGGATCCTACCAGGGCAGCTTTCCTTCCTGCTTTGAGAGGGAATTCCTGTTTCTCATTGGACAGTTCTCTAAACCCCAGTGAGTTAGATTCCTGGTGTTTGCTGTCTTGAAATACCTCAGACATGGTGGCCTGTGGAAATCACAGCTCTATAATTATCAGTTTGTGCTGGGTGCTCTCCTTCCCTCCCTGTTCTTGGCTTTCCTTAGCTGCTTTCTGGAGGAGGTATAGTTAGATGGCTATGATGAAGCAAGATGGGAAGAGACTCATATCTAGGAAATCAAGAATGAACCACGATGATTAAGATAGCACCTCTCCTGCCAGCCTCCCAGCTGAGAAACTAGGATGAACTGAGGAGCCGACTGTGGAAATCCATGAAGGCGGCTTGAGGAGTTACGTGAATGCAAACTTGCTTTGTTATCACCATGTTTGAGTGAGGAGAAGCCAGCGCCCGCACTGGAAACAAACTCAAATTAGACTTTTTAAAAAAGGACTGTGCCATAGTGGAAAATGGCTATTTTGGTGAAGTGCAAATCAATTCCGGTTCCCATGCTCTCCCTCCCTTCTGCTCAGCAATCTGAAACAGAGGTTTGTAATACTCCTCTATTCTCCCCAAAGTACTTTCGCTTTGTGTGGTTTCTTAGAGTGTCAAGAGATTGTTTCATCAGAAGAAACATCTCTTCAGATAGGTCTGACCCAGCACAATGCCCAAAGCAGAGTAAAGGCTTTGGGTAAAGCAGAAGACTTGGGATTTTCCCAGGCCATCTAGGAAGCCTCCTGTTTCCAGGAAGAAAGAAAAGGCTTTTGCTTAAAACGCAAATGCAAAGGCCAGAGAGACCCAGGCTGACTCTTACCACTGGAAAAGCCTATTAGTTCCTGTTTACCTTTTCTTCCTTTAAGCAATTGTCCTTTCTCTCTCCTGAAACTCTACTAGCTTCACCTAAACCCCAGAGTCTTATATTTTTTACTGGAAGTTGCTGTCACTTGGTAACTACTCAGTCCTCTTTTTTTTTAACTTTTTATTCTTTGTGGATTTTACATCATGCATCCTGTTCCTAGATCCCATTCTTCTCCCTGTCCCCTTGCTTCCTCCCTTTGCCCTTGCAACTTGCCCTGCAAAACAAAATTTAAAAGTAAATTAAAAAAACAAAGGGAAAAAACCAAAAAAAAAAAAACCAAAAAACAAGCAACAAAATAAACAAGCAAAATCTCAGGATGGAAGTTATGGTGTGACCCAGTGAGTCACACAATGTATATACCCTTTAGTCCATACATCTTTATGTGTAAGGGTTCATTGCAGTGAGTCTACATTGATGACCTTGCTGGGACAGTGCTGGGGAGTTCGCCTGGGTTGTGACAAGGAGGGAAAAGCAGGCAGGCTGATTAACCCAGCTACCACCCAGGGCCAGAACCAGGGCTATAAGTCAGCCCAGCCCAACATCCACCTTATCTATGAACTGCTGGAGCGTGCGAAAAGACCAGACCTGCAGATCCAAAGCTGTAGGCTCTCCATGACACAAGGCAACAACAGGATATGCAAGAGGAGTCCCAGCGAGGGCGCTGTATCGGTAGCACAGCAGAAACCAGAGGCCTTCACCCAGACCAATGATTCTTCATGAACGCTGACTCTGTCCTTTTATGCTTTTAAAAGACAGCACACATTGTCTGTAGTGACAAATCTCGACAATATAGTAAGAATGTGTTGTCATTGCTCTTCTCAAGGGCCCAGCTCTGGTGACGTGGACACAATGACCACCCTCCTCAGTGCCTGTCAGTACAAACAAGCTGAAAATTCACCTCAGTTGCTATGGCGTCATGTGTGCCAGAATAAAGTCTGAAGTGTGAAGTGAGTGATTTTGCTCTTGGGTTCAGAAGGCTCATGTTTAATATCAAGTGTCCCAGTGAAGAAAACATGCATTTGGAGCATTGATAAGGGCCGATTTATCAGTCTACACCCCAAAAGTGGTGACTTTTATTAGATGTCACCATGCAGATAAAAAGTAAACTTATACAGAATTTCTATGGTGTGAGTATTGATACACTATTGCTACCTATTTTGTTTAAGAGATAAGTCAAACAAAACAAAACCAAAAAAAAAGAAAAAACCTGTACTCCATTTGACCTAACATATCTTTTTCTTCATTTCTTCCTGATACACTTATGGCCGTTGCATAATTTAGCTTGGTGTTTGGTGTTCTTATTCCCCATTCCTCATAGGGCAAATGTGTTTTCCACGTCTCCCGTTTGCATAAGGCCATTCCACTTCTGCTCTAACCAGACTTCTGCTGTTGACCCAACTGCTCTCTCCCGTGTTGGTGTTCAAAGCAGGCAATGCTAAAGTGAACATCTTTGCTGCGATTTAATTTTAACTTTCTGTGGGAAGTTTGTAGAATAAATGAAGGGGTATTTTGGTCCTAAATTTCCAGGAATTTCTGGAAGGTATGGATTAGAGAAGTCAGTTGGAGGCACATAGTTAAGTGGTTCAGAGTGTCCTAATGAGGCTGGGGTGAGAGCCAGGACTCATAGGGATGCTGTAACAGCATACTGAAGTCTCAGAAACAAACTTTGGGGACCCTTTCCCATGGTCAATCCAAAATTCAGTATCCTCATTGGAAATGGACTCCTTCTGTGGAGTGGGCTGGCTGTCACTTTCTTTCAGGGTCAGCTGTGGGTAGAAATGTAGGATTTCTCTTCTGGCAGTTGGAGAAAGTGATGGGGGTGGAACCAAGATGCCCACGTAGGGGGTGTGGGCACTTGTGACAGAGGAACCAAGGTGTCTTCATTTCTACCCTGGAGCCTATAGTGGTTCACAAGTCTTTAGCCATAGTCTCAGGCAAAACCATGCCTGCTCTGTGCAGATCGGACCTCGGAAGCTGCAGGAGAATATCAGGTGTGTGGTCATCAAAATGGCCAAAAAGTCTCAGATCCCAGCCTCTCCTCACTAATGGATTCAGAGAAAGGCCTGCCACCTGTCTGTTTGCCTTTTCCATCTCAGCTAATGGGCTTTCACTAGTTTGTCAAACTGCAGTTCGGTAACTTGGTGAACTTTGCTTTTGATGAGGAGTCTTTTCAAGAGAAGCAGCCGACATCAGGAAAGGAGGCAAAGAGGCTACGAGGCAGGGCCAGACTGTGTGAGGACCAGCCATGTCGTCACCGTGTCCTCTGGGTGTGTTGTTAATACAGGAACTGCTGAGCTGGAATCTGTTCTTGGCCTGTGTGGATGTGAACAGGTACTGCTCTGTTTACCAGTTCCCATGTGCATCTGCTTTGCCAACCACCCAGGCTCTGTGTCCTGAAGACTTTTGAGTGGTCCTTTTTGTTCTTCTCCTGCCTGTGACTGTATTTTGAATACCACTATGTCTTATCCCCCCCATGGTAAAAAATGTATGCAGGTTTTGGTAATCAGCATTACACACACACACACACACACACACACACACACACACACATATATGCAATACTAGCTCATACCATATCATTCTCAAACATACTGTAGAAATTGAGTCCTGACATATCCTCACAGGTCTCTAGTTCTCCATTCTATCATTTCCAGTCAAGAAAACACTCCAGCCAACCTTAATTAGCACTCACTCTGGAACCTAGAGATGACCCCAGTGTGTTTCTAGCCACGCTGTGGTATGTATACGTTTGTAAGATTTCCCATGCTCTGTTACTGTGTTTAAACCCACTTGAAGGCCTCAAAGTGTCCAGGGACTGTTGGGAAGTGTTGTCTTCTTGTTCTGGGCAGAATAGTGGAGTTAAAAGGTGATGAATGAGGATGGCAGAGCGAAAGGATTTATAGAGCTCACGACAAACAAAATGCAGCTCACTGTAAAAGCACTTTGCCTTTGTGGCTAATCGTTAAAAGTAAGAGTAAGCCGTCATCTGGGAGGCTGGCTAGCGCTCTGCTGTGAATGAAGACAGAGCAGAGCAGAAAGAGGCCTCCAGAAGGACATAATCTCCAAGTAAAGGGATGGGAAAGGGGATCAGGATGAGACTACAGGAGGTTAGGAACCAGTGCAGTTCATGGAAGAAAATCAGAGTTGTGGAAATCAGAGCACTTCGTGTGAAATCATCTTATTCGGTTTTCACTACAGCGATAATAGCATTGTGTTAATTTTGTGTGTGGAGAAAAATCAGACTCATTGAGACTAAGGGTACACTCCCGTGGATGACAGGTTTGACGTCATGCAGTGAGCAGGTGGTAGAGCTGGGACGGGGACTCCAAACTTCAGGAATGGTTTGTGACTATACTCTTTCCTGATTCAGGGAGAGCATGAAAGTCATTCTAATATTTAAGGTGATAGCAGTCAGGCCTAGGTCATTTGATCACAGGACTGGGAAAAATAGAGCATTTCTCCTTCTGGCCTTGGGCCAGTCGATGGTGCACAGACCTTCCCTATTTACCTGAAGTTATTCGCTTGTATTGCCTGTAGAGCGCTTGAGCTTGGAGTAGTTGCCAGGCTTGCTGCAAGTGCCACACACCTGTGGGGGCTCCATGCCCCAGATCTGAGCTCAGGGGAGACGTGAAGTGAACATTCGAGTGCTGGCTTCATCACAGTTGACCTGAGCATAATTTCCTCTGCCTGCCTGTCTTTTGACACAAATACATGGCATAAAGCGAACTGACTCGTAGCTCGTGGTTACTATTTTTATTTATCCTTAAATGATATTGGCTTGGGAACTTACATCAATTCAGTCTACCTCAAGTGGAATCCCATGGAATCTGCAGGAGCACAAGGAACTATTTTCTACTGAGAAGATCTTGCCATTGTGGTCTCTGTCAGTGTTTTCAATTTTTCCTCACGAGAGGCTACTCTTTTAATAATATCTCCTTTTGTTTTCCTTCCCCAGAGTCGAAAACATGCAAGCAAAGTCCGGCTTTATTACATGCTTCACCCTAGGGATGGGGGGTGTCCTGCCAAGAGGCTCCGGGCCGAAAATGTGAGTATGTAGGACCACATGATGTCATGGGTGATTTGCTACGAATTTTGCAGGTGGAATAATTGTAGGTGTGTTCCAGAGTTGAGTGCCAAGGCTGAAAGAGTAGAGATAATGTTCATTTACAGGCCCCATGACAGAGGGGACTGATTTCTGTGTGTTGGCTCGCTTTTTCTTTCCTACCAGAACTTACTAATACCCATAGGCTTTTGGTGATGTTTTTCTGGAGCCCTTCAGAGAAAGAAGGTGCAGCGATGCTGGGATGGAGCCAGCATGGGTGACAGGAAGACAGGGCCCCCAAAGACAAAGTGTGGGAAGATGAGACCTAAAGGGTAAAATTGCCAGAAATACCAAATGCTTTGTTCTTTACATATTTGATTTTTCTGCTGGGTAGAATGGAATGTCGGCCTATTAATTTATAATGAAGACTGTACATACCTTCTGAAGAGAGACAGACTCTTTGCAAAAGAGTCTTTTTTGATCAGTGGCTCCCTCTCCCCTAGGGAGAATTTACTTAGGAAGCCATTGAACATTGTGGAGTTATTTGAGGTATAATGTCAGAGCATGGGTTCATTCCAGCCAGGCTTTCTCTCTTGGCAGGGTCTGCCGTGTGGAACACCCTCATCCTCTAGGTACAGAGGTCCTGTATGCTAACCCTGAACACTGAACACATTAAACATTGGGTTCTGAGAGGCTGTGGTATAGAATTGATACCAAGTGCTGTCAGTATATAGGATTTGATCCTTTTTAAAATATATAATCCTAGAAGAAATATTGCTTGACCTAGACATGGAAGGTTTTCTGGGAAGAAAATAAAGATTCAAGAAACTGTGTATGCCTGAAGGTGGAGCGTCCTTGGGCGCTTCCTTCACACCAATGTCGCATATGCCACTTGCATTGTAGCATGATCTGATTGCAGGTAGACTGACCTGGACATCGGAGTTGTTGTCACTGCCCAGCAGGGCAGCATCTAAAGCTTGTTTGAGAGAAAAAAAATGGCTTGGAAAGTTTACAAACTGCTGAGGTCCAGGACTCACTCAGTCTGCTCTTCACTTGGCATCTGACACAAGTAATTGATCTTATGTCACCTCTGTGGAACATGAAATAATTACTTTCTTCTTCACTGTGACTGTTACAGGAATCGGTAAACACGATGTACAGTGTGCAACGTGGCATAATGAAGGAACAAGTAGATGGGGCAGACGTGCTGGAAAGAGAGTGGGAGAGAAGTGAGGCTTTGAAGATGCATACGGATTAGCTTTGATAATACTGTGTTTACTAACAGTGCTGGAAAGAAACCCAAGAGACAAAATGTAGGGCAGTCCTGCAAAAAGGGTCCCAGTTAGAAGAAACTTGCTGCTGAAGGCCTGACATTTGCTGGGTCTGGGATGTGAGTGGAGTTTATCAGATGGAGGAAAGGTGCAGGAGGGAGGGAGAGGATGCCGGTGTCTTAGCTGCGTGCTATAAGAGGAAGACCGGGCTGCTTGTCGTCCCAGCCACCCAGCTAGCTTACACCCAAAATAACTACACAAAAATTGTATTAATTAAATTACTGCTTGGACCATTAGCCTCTTATTGGCTAACCCCATGTGTACAATTCACAGGTAAATATGCTATTTCCACTATACATTCTGATGTGCTCTGTATAGTTCTGAAACTGTCTCAGCTTCCGTCTGGGACAATGAGAGTGTGTGTTGTTTGGAGTAACTTTGCCTTGTAGGGACTCACACTAAGAAAGCAAGGGAATGAATATACAATAGTCAATGACCAACCCATATAGGAAAGGAGAAGGCTGACTCCCAACCGGTAGTGTATAGTCCAGCCAAGGAGAACAATCTGCTGTAAGTCATACTTAGATGGTGGTGGATTGCTCTTTCTGAAAATAGTCCAAGAAGCTACGCATTAGCTCTATAACAAGAGGCACCCAGCTGGACCATTCTTGAGATCAGTGACAGCATCCCTAATCTTCATTCCTTGCTGCCAGTTTAGGGCCAAGCAGAGAATGGCAGGCATGCACCCCTAACAGTGGCGTGGGGTGCTTTGCCTCTAGCTGGCCTTCCCCCAGTTTCCCCCACAGCAACCTAGAATCAGGGCATGCATGCCTGAAGGCTTCCTTGTTTTCTATGAGAAAGCGTCCTTCTCTTCCTGCCTTTGAGTCTTCCCTTAAACCTGCCTGATGGAGGTTGGCGCAGTGGTATATCAGGCACTTATATATCAACTAACTCTTGCACTTAGAGTGTCTCTGCTCGTTTCCACAGGGCTGTAACAGGTTAACAGCAGCATCAGACTCCCAGCTTCGTACAGAATGTCACTCATATTTGCTTAACACTTTGTTCTCACACTTTACTAATGGCCATCTCTCTGCTAGCACCCTGGATCCCTGAGGGATCCACAGGTCTTCTGACTTCCCTGTTTGATTCCTGGCGCTGTGGTACATCTGTAACCAGAGGAGCGCTTCCACATCCCTACCCCTTAATTCTAGAAAAGAGGGTAGCTTCTGGAAACAGAAAACATGTTCTTGGATTTCCCCAGATTCCTTGTGTGTGCCTCTCTGACCCTGCTTGCAGCCCTAAGAGGATCTGTGGCACTTACACATGTAGAATGGAAGAATGAACAGCCTAGGTTTTAAGCCCCCCCATCCCTTTCTGTCTCCTGTTTCAGCATTTCTGGCTTCCTAAAACCCCCTCCATATACCTATTCTTAAGATCTTAAGACTCTGCAGCTGGCGCTTCTATCCCCCACGCCCCCACCACCTTTGCCTGAAATTTTAGAGCAGGGCATTTCCCTTTGGGGCCAAAGAGTAAAATCAAATCTGAAATAAATTTTTATAGCTGATTGTCTTAACGACATTTTCAGTAATTTCCGACATGCTGGCGTCAAATGGGCTTGAGAGATGCACTAGCCCACAGTGACTCTGCCTTGCACCGCTGGCCTTTTCATTATCTTCTCCCCATGGATCACAGGCTCTGCAAACATCTATTTAGGGAGCGGCTCTTTAAGGAAAACTGGGATTTAGAGTTTGTTGCTTTTGATTTTCAAAAGGCGTAAGTAACTGCCAATCAAAGCTGCCAATCATTACCAAGTAAACAACATATTTTTATATAGTTATATAATGCTCTGTAAAGGGTGAAGCTTGCACTTGGTTAATGCAGTGAGGATGCATGGGGGTGCTTTCTTTGAGGTCTGAAATGTTCCATGGCTTGAGGTCCTCCAGATCCCGGCCATCTTGGAATTGAGGTGGGAATTGAGGGTGGTGTGTCAGTCTCATCTTGACTTTTCGTATTACTGAGGTGAAAATAAATGTGTCATGATATATATACCATGGCATGTCATAACTGAGCTTGCTACCCTACTTCCCCCACTCCTGTCCCCAAAACGTCTCAAAGCTGCCTCTATCCTTTGGCATTAATGTTGAGTCTTGACCCGGAACAATGCTACCTGCTGTTGGGAAACAAGTGCAGTAGCAGCTGGCACATGCCACGTGTGTTGTTCTAAGCAGGTGACACACTTTAGCAGTGTTCACCCTTGACCTCCGTGTAAGGGAGAGACAGACATTATCTACACTATAGAGGCGGAATGACTTGACTCCAGTCACACAGCTGGTAAATGAGAGAGACGTGTCTGGGAAAAGAGAAAACAAAATCAAAGAGCTCCTTCTGCGTGTGTTCTCTAGCTTTCCCATGCTACTTCCTGAGACAGTTTGCATGCATCCCTGCATGCGGGAAGGCACTAGACACTTCCTCATTCCAAAGGGGTAGGGAGTGTTTGTTTGTCATCTATGTATTAATACAATTTGTTCTGTGCTTCTGTAGAGCGCCTGAGCACAGAGAAGGCATTTCCAGTTGCCCCTGAGAAATTACTTCAGGCTAGGCTTTCTAAGCCGGACGACACCTAGCTAATTCCTGTGAACCACAGAGAAAAGTGGAGAGGGCTTCTGAGTGTGGGGTCAACGTAAGCCATAGCTTTAGGGAGACAGAGGAGAAGCCCAAGGCATTGCTAGCATGGATAGCACTCTGGACAGCGGGCGGTTTCAGACCAGGGTTCTAGAAGAGAAAAAAAGTTCAAATGACTTGAAGTCTTCCCCCTGAAGACTAGGTGAGTGCTCGCTACTCGCCTCCCTCCTGTCTGTGGTGGCTGCTGCAGTTGCTGGTTCAGAGCCTGGTTCTTCCTCTGTCCTCTGATCTTCTAGAAGGATCTTAAGAGAGGGCATTTAATAGTTCTGTATAGACCCTATTTCCAAATAAGATCTCATGTCTAAAAGGTCATGAATATGGAGGCAAGATTATTCATCAAATACAATGTTAGAAACAAAAGTCTGGGTGAGAAATTGAATGTGGTGGCATGTGTCTGTGTTCGTAGCACTTGGGAGCTGGAGGCCAGGAGGATTGGGCGTTTAGGTTCATCCTTGGTTACGTAGGGAGTTTGAAGACAGGGAGGAGAGGAGAAAAGGGGGAAGTGGGGAGATTAGGGAGATAGATGATAGTTGATAGATGGGTAGAATATGAATGTCTGAACTCGTATGCACAGATGACAGTCGTTCGCCCATAGCCCTAACATGTACCTTTTTTATGTGGTACGAACTAGGTTCATAATGAAAATTTTAAGGCAGGTGCATTTCCACACCCGCTGAGTGTTTGGCCTCCCAGACCTCAGAGTTAGAAGACGGGGTTCTGTTCCTGGCTCTACTCCATATTAGTTCGACAACATTGTTTTGAACTGCTAAACCTTAATTACTATGATTATAACTGGGGCTGTAATTATTCCTCTTGCCTGTCTTTCAAAAGTGTGAAGGGGCTCAAATAAAATCTTCCCTTTTGTGAAAGAGTGTGATAGAGTAGGAAGGGTATGGAAAGTATTAATGCAGGGAGACTTTTCTTCTTTGTTTTCGGATTATTTCCCGACCTCTGGGGCCTCCGACAGGTAATCAGCCCATTTCTGTGGGGCTTCTGCTATGTGTGCATACAGGGGTACATTGCAGAGGACACATGAAGATGAAGTGTGAGGCTTGTTGCACACCTGGAGAGAAGAATATATAAGGGAATGAAACTGTTAAATGTACACCTGTGTCATCCTGATGTTAATGAAGCAGGTGACCAGAGAAGTTATTGCTTCCCCAGGACTCAGAAAGTTCTAGAGGACTGGATAAAGTAGGTATAAGTACGGGGCTTGCTCAAGGTGGACCCTTGTACAGAGCAACTGAGGCAAGTAATGTCTTGTGGGGACCTAGTGAGGCAGAGACTTCCAAAGACCCTCCCTACTGACTTAAAATTAATAATTGATTATTTTTGTATTTATGATTATTTTTCTACATTCATGTCTCTTTACTAAGTGTCTATCTGTTACACACAGGGGCCAGAAAAAGGCATAGGACTCCCTGGACCTGGAGTCATAGATGGTAGTGAGCCGCCAATGGGGTGCTGAGAATCAAACCTGAGTCCTCTGGAAGAATAGTCAGCGGTCTTAACTGCTGGGCTGTCTCTCTCGTCCCACAGCGACATTTAATCAACATTTATTTAGAAAGACCCTTTGAAAAAATTTCCAATCAAATGTTTCTTCTGTAGACAAGAAGGGGAAAGGGAGAGTAGTTAGGAGGAAGAGGAGAATTAGCAGGGAGGAGAGAGGCAAATAAGATCCAGATACATTACATACATGTATGAAGATGTTACCAGTAAACTATGAGTAATTAGATATGCTACTGAAACACTAAAAATGTTTTCTATATTCAAAGAAAAGAGTGAAATCTATATACCAAGTATAACTTGAAAACTTGTTGGCAATTGATTACCTTAGGAATAGTTAAAGTTGCTTGCCTTTGGTCCTGATAGCATAGAGCTTTCGTGAACATGCTTAGGACGCATTGTTTGAAGTATGTTTCTAGCTTCTCTGTTTACTTTTATTATGAGGAGCCACGCCCCTCCTCTTTTGCCTCCCCCTTTCCTTTCTCCCTCTTCCCTCCTGCATTGCCTCCCCTTCCATCAGCTTTTTGTTGTTGTTACTAATTTCTGAGCAGATGACTTGGGGACTGGGTGATGACAAACTGTGGCGTTTTCTTGGGTGAAGAACATTATGACCCAGAGTCTTGCACAGGCTAAACATATGCTCTGCCACTGGGCTGCACTGTCAGGTCCTAAGTCTCCTACCTTTAAGAAATCACAGATGCTATTGTATTCCTGCTTACAGCTGGTCAACACATCCCATTCCCAGTTGGCCTGGCCCCGAGGTTGGGGCTAACTTCTGTAGGAATTCTGAGCAGCTTGCTTGCTC
>LOJH01042212.1:0-11213 GCA_001685095.1 Ellobius talpinus | reverse complement strand
CTCAAAGCAATAATTGCGTAGGTTTAGCAAGTGACAGTTTGGCTTCGTGGGCACCTTTGCTTAATTTTGTCTGATGTCTTCCAGCGCAGGTTCTGTCTCCTCCCAGTTAAGTGACCCAAGCCGCACCTCAGCACACTTCCTCCTCTGCCTGATCCTCGTGAGGATGTGGGAAAGCCTGGCTAGAATGTTGGGTGCTGTTGGAGAGTGGGTTTGTTGGCAGGGTGAGGCATGTATTTGGGGTGGGCAAAGCACGTGCAGAAGGAAGTGCAAGCCATGACGGACATGGTCAAAGTCTGTGCCAACTTAAAGCTTGGACCTGAGTAAGGAGGGCTTTGGCTTGATAGTCTGCTGCAATTTTGATAATATAATCATCAGAATGAACGCAGGGGCTTTCTTTTGCAGGCTGAAGCACCGCAAGGCTAGAACGTACTGGGTATGTGGATGGAGGTGCGCTATGACAGGCATTCGCTGCAATCACGCTTCTTTGTAGTTAGGGCTCATTTGGTAGTGGGGTTGGATGAAGAGTTCTGCATCCTTCCCCCTGCCCTCCCCCACTCGTATAAGGTCTCCTCATTGTTTAGCTTCAGAGCAGGACACAGTTCAGGCAAAGGAGAAGAATTTTGACAACAATTTAATCACCTTAATTAAGGTCACTGGCATTTTGTTCTAGTGATCCGATTTGTGACCTGTTGACCTTAGCTGGCTTTACTGTGAGTACAAATAATGGTGCTAATTATTTATGAGACAGAATGGAAGCTTGGAGGGCTGGGTCTGGCCTCATCACGCGCGAGCTAAGCAGTCATCCCCACTCATCACCCAAGTTCCACATGAAAGTGTGGTTTTACATTGAGCTCTTTCCTGGATATGGAGGAAGAGAGACTTCTGTCTCCCATGAATGTGGGGCTCAGGCGTAGTTCAGCCCAGTCAATTGGCTTCAACTGATAGAGGAAAACCTCACAGCCTGAGGACTTAAACAAAAGGAATTTATTTCTTACAGTTTGGTTTCCAGGGAGGGCTGCAGCCTCTCCCATGGCTGGGACCAGAGGTGAGGGAAGTGTAGAGAGCCGACACCTTGGTCTCTCCTCTAATAAGTAGGTTAATCTCTTCTGTGTGGGCTCTACCCTAATAACGGAGTTACTTCACAGATTACCTCTCCCAATACCATCACATTGGAGTTCACAATTATGGCTTAAGTATATGGTTTCTGAAGCGACACAGGCATTCTGTTGACAGCAACTGTGACTGTTGGCTAGATTTTAACAGATCATCTCCAAACAGCTAATTTCATATAATTACAATGACTACACAGGGTTCTATATCTTTGAGTTTCTCCAAAAGGATTTTAGAAAGCATGAATAATTCTTTATTCTAGACCTGTGAATAGGTAGCACCATTTCTTTTTTACTGTTCTCTAACCAATATAGACAGTTCTCCCTATAGTATTGACAATCTGTGCCCGCCCCCATGGCCTCAGCTATGTATCACAGACTGCCTTCAAACCTATGATCCTCCTGCCTCAGCTTCCCAAAGGCTGGGATTACAGGTGGTACTCCACCATGTCCTGCTGTGCCTTTGTCTTTTCCTATAACCTGGGTTAGGATCTACTCTCATCATACAACTGTTTTAAGAAATGTTTGTTACTAGTGCATATGTTCTCATGTTCACATGCAAGCACCATGCCTGTGTCTGGGTGTGTGTAGGTGTCACACGTGTGTGCAGGTCTGAGGACAACTTGGTGGAGTCAGTTCTCTCTGTCCTCCTTTATGAGGATTTGATCATCAAGCTGTGACAAACGGTTTTATGGGCTGACCCACTTGGTTGCCCACGCTGCGCATCTCTCAAATGCCCAAATCCCATTTATTATCCAACTGTGTTTCCCTGACTTTCTTTCAGAGGGTTTCCTGTATTCAGTCTTTCATCTTCTCATGACTGAGTGAATACATTTGAACCAGTTTACATTTTTTACTGTTTACGCAAACTGAGAAGAGGACATCATAGAGAATTTTAAAACTCATTGTCAACTTACTGAGAACCTACATTCATGAAAGTAATTGAGGGAAGGCTGTATTGAAAATCTGGTCAGCAGCATACATCAGTTACATAACTTCACAAAGATCTTCCTTTCGCTTTATATAGTTCACATGATGTGCACACGGTGTTACTTTTGATTTTTTTAAATCTAGTGTTGTATCTTATGAAGTTGATTCTATATAGGGTAAAGGTGTGTGTGTGTGTGCGCGCGCGCACGCGCGTGCTATAGAGCATTATTTGTGGATTTACCTTTTGCAGATTTGTCTACTGTTATGGTGCAGCTCTAAAATGACCCCCCCAAAGCCATGTTCTAAAGGCTTGATTGACAACTCAGGTTTTTAAAGTTATTTGACCTTTGGTTTTAGCTCAATCAGTGGATTATCCCATTAATGGGTCAAAATGTGATCACTTTTGGAGGTGGTGGAAATTCTAGGCGGTGGGGCCTATCTTAAGGAAGTTGGTCATGGAGGTAGCGGAAACTCTAGGCAGTAGGGCCTATCTGGAGGAAGTTGGTCATATTCTGATGAACCCCTTCCTCTCACTTGCATGAGGTGAGCCGCTGCCTCTCATATTCATTTCTGTCATCGTAAGGTTTACCTTAAATAGGCTTAAAGTAATGGTGCCTTCTAGCCTTGGTCTTAGGCCTGGAACCTAGGGAACATTTGAATCATCTGATATTTGTGTTCACAAGTGAGGTAATGCCCTCTTAATATCAGCCTATACCACAGATATCTTTTTCAAAGTCAGCATAGTACCATCTTTTTCAATTTTTATGCATTTGGGTTGACTTTATTTTTGCTTTTTTTTGCATTTTAAGTGGCCTTTGAGCCCTGACTTGAAATACTGTCTTGTATGCTATGCCTTACGGAGAAAACACATGTTTTGACTAAGCCCATAATGTCTACTAAATAAAGTGTCTTTAGAACAGAAACATGTATAAAACAAATTACGTATTGATCAGTGCATAAGAATATAAGTAGAGCTTGTGGGAGACAAATTTCCCTGGAGGAGTGATGATTCAATGTTTGCTAATTCAGTGTCTCTAATGACTCAATGAACCATAACATTACAAACCATGAGAACCAGTCATGTGTGTTCACACATGTGCCTACACTGTACAGTTGTGTAGTATCCCATGGTGTGAGGATGCCTCATAAAGTTATGTGGTTACCTACTACTATTTAGGTTTTTAATCTGACACATTACCACACAGAATGTTTATGCCATGTTGATTATATCTATATCTACATGTATAAACTACACACACATGCAGAGTGAGAAAGAGAGAAACAGTCAGAGAGAAACAGACACAGAGACGGGGAAAAATTTGCTAAAAGTAGGTTTGCTCAATCAAAATACGTATTTGTAATTTTGACAAGTATTCTTGAATTCCCAATGTTTTTATAGACACTGTACTCATCAGTTATACGGCCAGCACCCGTTAGCTCTTGCTGTGCCTCTGCCCATAGTCTAGTGGCAGAGTAGTGCATGGCCTTCTCTGGATTTCCTATGTGTATTCTAAGAAGAACCCAAGAGCTTTGTTTTTAAAGAGGTGCTCTTTATCCTAGGGACATTGCAGTGACATCACTTTTTCTCCTGATTTACCCTCTACAGAGGAATGACATGGCTCTGGACTGAGGTCCTAGGGAGAAGCTGTGACATGATGAATGGCACCATTTCCTAGGTCTTTTTCAGTGTTATTTGCAACTTCTATGGTTCTATTAGGGATGGGCCTGCTGCTCTTCTCTGGAAGATCTGAAGAGCAATTAGGAAATCAATAGGCATGAAAGAGCAGTTATTTCTGCACCATATTCAACCAGGAGGCAGGAATTAACCACTGGCCAAGTTCAGGCACTTCTGTTTATGCAGAGTCTGCAAACTAAGAATGGCTTTTTACATCTTTAAACGTTAGAATGAAGTTAAAGGAAGGATGACAATGGTGCTGTATAAAATTAGATTAAGTTCAAATTTTAATGTCCACAAATAATGTGTTATGGGAACATAGCCACTTTTATATAATGCAACTGACTGCTCACATGCTATGGACACACAATCTCAAAGCTGGGGCAGTGAACATATGTCCCAGAGAACCTAAAATATGCATTGTCTGGTCCATCACAGAGTGTGTTTGCCTGCTCTGTGTGAAGCAGTTATATTTAGGGTTGGACTAGGAGGGGCCGTCACACTCCTTCAGGTTTGTGTCTCTGCACTCAGAGTGATGCTCTCTGCAGGTGGCACAGGTGACAGTCCCAATCTGCTCTCCACTCACTGAGTTTGAGGCTTATTGGCCAAAAGGCTGAATGTTTTGCATGTTTGGAAGACCTCATGTGGAGATTTGAATTGGAAATGTTTCCTGAAGTTTCTGTGTCTGAGGACTGGGACCTCAAAGCATCAGGCTCTGGAGATGAAATCCTCAGAGATGACAGGATCAAGAAGGACCCAAAGGACCTAGCCTCACCAAGGAAACAATCCCCTGAATTCACAACTGAGTGGAGCAGGAGGAATTAGGGCCTATCTAGAGGAAATGTATCTATGTGTGTCTTTGAAGGGAATATCTGACCATTCTCCCACTCTTCCGTGATGTAAACAAACGCTGAGTTCCCTGTTCAGATCCCTGGTACCCTAATATTTCCCTCTCTATTGCCCTGGCCCCACCTAGCAATGGCTATTTTTTTTCTTTGTTTTCTGCAGTCACTCTGGCATGTACTCAGCGTCTGAAGATTTGGCATCAGAAAACCTTGGAAAGAGATAACATATAGCATTTGTCTTTCTGAATCTGGATTACCTCACTCCACCTGACTTGTTCTCATTCCACCCATTTACCTGAAGATTTTGTTATTTCATTTTTACTTTTACAGCTAAAGAGTATTCCATAGTGTATAGGTACCAAATTTTCATTATCCATTCATTAGTTGAAGGACATTTAGCTGGTTTCTGTTTCCTAGCTATTGTGAATAAGAACACGGCTGAGTCAGTATCTGTGGAGGAGTGTCATATCCTGTAGAAATGTGACAAGCAGTGGGAAGGCTGGGTCACATGATGGATTTGTTTTTAGGTTTTTGAGACTTCTCTACACTGATTTCCATGGTGGCTGTGCCAGTTTGCAGTCCCACCAATGTTGAATGAGGGGACCCTATTCCCCACACCCCCTTCAGCATTTGTTGTTTGTTATTTTGTTCAAAGGTGAACAAAATAACCATTCTGACTACGTTAGGTGAAATCTAAAAGTTATTTTGATCTCATTTCCCGCAATTGCTAGGAATGATGGATATTTTTGAGCTATTTCTTGCCCCTTTTCTCCATTTATTTGAGAACTTCTGTTCAGATCCCCAGGCCAGCTTTTGAATGGGACATTTGCTGTCTATTTTATTTATTTTCTTACTCTTTGTTTTTTTTTTTGCTTTTAAGTTCTTTACATATTCTGGATATTAATCATTCTTGCTAGATATATAGTTGGCAAAATTATCTCCTACATCCTATGGGCAGCCTCTTCACCTGGTTGTTTCTTTAGCTGTACAGAAGCATTTTGGTTCTATGAAATCCCCTTTGTCAATAGTTGACCTGAATTCTTGAGTGAACTGAGTCCTGTTCAGAAAGTCCTTTCTTACACATATATCATGTAGGCTACTATTTATGTTCTAGACGTTTCAAGCTTCACATTTAGGTATTTGATCTATTTGGAATTAGCAATGTGATAGACACAGGTCTAATTCTACTCTTCTGCATGTGGACATCAAGTGTTCCGAGCACCATTTGTTCAAGATACTTTTTTCATGAATATGTTTTTGTCATATCTGTCAAATATTAAATGGCTGAAGTAACATTTATTCATTTTTGAGTCTTCAGTTTTATACCATTGATCTGCATGTCTGTTTCTGTACTAGTATCATATTGGTTTTTATTATTAATATTTTTACTATGGCTCTGTAATGTATCTTAAGACCTGGAATGGTAATCTTTTCAGCATTGTTCTTTTTGCTCAAAACTATTTTTACTGTCTGGTGTCTTTTCTGGTTCCACATGAATTTTAGAAGAGGTCTTTCTATTTCTGTGAAGAATGGGATTGGGATTTTGATTCTTATTGCTTTGAATTTTTAATAGCTTTTGATAAAATGGTCATTTTACTACTAGTAAATGATTATTTTCACAATATTAATTCTACCAGAGCATAGAATGTGTTTCCACTTTTTAGTGCCTTTCTCCAGAAGTTTGAAGTTTTCATTTTAGGGGTCTTTAGCTTCCTTGGTTATGTTTGTTCCTAGACATTTTATTTTATTTAGTTCTGTTGTGAGTGTACTGTGTTTATGATCTCTTTCTCTGCCTATTTGTTGGTGATGTATAAGAAAAATTGTTTTGTGCAAGTTGTTTCTATATCCTGTTGTAGAGTTTATCATTTCAAGAAGTTTCCTTGTAGATTTCTGTGGATCTCTAATGTGTAATATGTCATCTAAAAACAGGGACAGTTTAACTTCTTCTTTCTCTACTTGTAGCTCTTAAATTTTCTGCTCTAGCCTTATTGTTCCAGAGAGTTCTTTGAGCACAATATTAAAAAGGAGTGGAGATATTGACATCCCTGTCTTGTTCTGATTTTAGTGAGGTTGCTTCAAGCTTTTTTTTATTATTTAGGATGTTAAGTGTGTATTTCTCATAAATAACTTATTCTGTACACACACACACCACACCACACCTGCACTTCAGTATCTGTTCTCTTTTATCATGAAGTCATACTAGATTTTGTTAAAGCCTTTTCCTGCATGTATTGAGATGAACACACAGAACACCAAACAGACAAGACTAGAAGAGGAAATCCCCATGGCGTATCACTGATGAAACACTAAGTATACAGAACAAGGATAGTCTATTGAAAGCTGTAAACAAAAATTCACATGCCATATATGAGGGAGAACCCATTAGAATAACAGTTGATTTCTCACTGAAAAGGAGAGTCTGGAACAATCTATCCCGAGTCCTAAAAGACTATGAAGGCCAGCCTAGACTAATACAGCAAAACTATCTACCATAGTTGATGGAAAAAGAAAATTTCCAGGATATACGCAGCCTAAAAAATTCTATCTAGCAAACAAAACCTAAAGAAAATACAGGAAAAAGTATTTTGGCTGAAGAGAGGAATGAGGAGACTAGCCAGGAGACTATAGAAAGAAGTTCCAAGCAATAATTACTAAAGCTCAAAGCACCACTGAGAACACAACAACCACAACACAATGACCAAAGTCAACACACATTTAAATGATAATCATAGACATGGGCTGGGTATATGTACAAAGTGATAAAATCCATGTGTTGTCTCCAAGAAACACATCCTAACTTTAAATATAGGCACTATCTTAAAGTAAAATAATGGACTCCAAAGAAGACGAGAGAGTAAACGGGCATTAATATCCTAATATCTGACAGCATAGACTTTGTACTAAAGGTAATCTGAAGAGACAAGGAAGACTTCTTTCTGATACAAAGGAACAGTTAATTAAGCAGACATTACTGCGTAAACATACATGCACGACACTCTGAGCACCTAATTCCGTAGAAATATCTGCTACTGGATTTAAAGACACAGATTAACATCAACTCATTCATAGGAAGTACCTTTAATACCCGACTTTCTCCAATAGACAGGCCATCTGAAATAAATAAATAAATAGAACATCAAAATTCAATGACACCATACATCAAATCTTCTTAAGAGTCATCTGCAGAATATCTCAACCACTGAAGAGCAAGCATTCTACTCACCAGACCATGGAAACTTCTCTAAAAAAAGACCACATCCTGGGACATGAAACAGGTCTCTAAAAATTCACAAAGATTGAAATGGCTCCATGTATCCCATCTGCCCACAACGCAATAAAACTTACAGTTGACAGAAAACAAATCTCTAGTAAACACACACAGAATTATGGAGATTAAACAACTCCCTACTGCATGTTGAATGGGCTGGGGGGGAATCAAAGAAAGAAAAAAAAATTCTAGAACTAAATGAAAAAAACAAAGCAAAACAAAACAAAACAAAAAAATAACCAAACTTCTGGTATTTAGAGCGGTTCCTACAAGAGAAATTTATAGCTCTAAGTGCCTATCTTAAAAAAATCAGAAAGCCAGGCAATTGTGGCACATGCCTTTAATCCTAGCACTCGGGGAGATCAAGGCAGGTGGATAAATGAGTCCAGCTTGGTCTGCAGTGTGAGTTCCAGGACAGTCAAGGCTACACAGAGGAACCCTGTCTCAAAAGACAACAAAAAACCAAACAAAAAATCAGAATACACAATTAAATGACTTAATGATGTAACTCACAAATTTGGAAAAACAAGAACCAACCAAATCTAAACCAAGTGGATGTCAGGAAAGAATAGTCAGAGCAGAGACTAATGACAGAGGAACAAAGAAATAATATGAAGAATGGAGGAATTGAAGAACAGGTTCTTAAAGAAGATAAACAAGACTGCCTTCCTTTGAAAAGATACAGAGTGAAACAAAATTATCTTCAGTCTTTGCCTTACAAACAGTATAGCTAAGATTCAGAATTAACATAGCATGGCTTTAGAACTCAAGGCCTACAAAGTTAATGAATTATTTACACACTTACCCCTTCATTTAGGAAATGTCAATTGATTATAAACCAAGTCAGATACCTTGCTGACTTCGTAAATTCTTCATAGAATTTATCGGGGTAGTGCAGAAATTGTCATTAATTTAAGGATTCTTGCAACCGTATAAATGTAGGAAAATACATGAGCTCTTTGGGGTCAGGGAAGGCTTTTTTTTAATCAAGGGATGATTCTTGAACTGAGTTTAGAAAGTGACTATAAAATAAACAAGTGAAGAACTGAGGGGACCATGTAACACTGTGCCCTTCGATGAGAGAGGAGGCCGATGGTTGCAGTGAGAGATGTGGAAAAAATAGATTGAAGGATAATTCTTATATATTTGGTTGTGAGCCTAGCCTTTAACAGCTGAACCATCTCTCCAGCCTGATTGAAGGATAATTAACCTGGACAACAAAATGCTCAGAACAGTGGCTGGATGTGTCTGATATGGCATGTCTCAGGAGGATTCTAGGTGTCACACGAAGAGATAGGCTGCACAATGATGACATTAAGAAACTTCTCCATCTGCAGAAGGAAGTCAACTACAGGATAAGGCAACAGCACTTGAGATACTTCGGCCATGTTATGAGAATGAATGATGGCAGATACTCAAAGATATCACTGCTTGGAGGAGTGCACGGGATAAGGTGAGGAGGAAGGCCCAAAATAACACTGGATAGACAGCATAAAGGAAGACTGTGGAACCTTGGGCATGACAATAACACAAGCATCTAGGACTGCCCAGGATAGGAGCAGCTGGAGAACCTCCATAAACGGGCTGCCCGTGCATGCCTAAGCATTGCCGTGGCATCAATGTTGATGAGAAATTATTGCTATGAAGGAGGTTTCTGAGTGACTTCCGTAGGTTTAGGACTTACACAACAGATAGTGGACTGATGTTGTACAGCACGGTGGCTCTGATATTCAAGGTCATATCTGTGAAGGATAGAAAGACCTGAGGAGCTGGCAGATTGCAAAGGCGCCTACTCCAAGGTGCTCCAGATTGACACAGACTGAAGATAAACTGGTGTAAAGGTTGAGTTTGCTTCTGGGATGGTAAGCACCACAGAGAACAAAATGGGTAAAATTCTGTCATTGGAGGAGTGTATTTATAGTGCTCTGCTTCTCTCATGGTAGAGGAACGCACAGGCCAAAGGCACCCTATAGATGCACTGAGAACTTCGTCTCTGTCCCAGTTTCGCTTTTGTTGCTGTGATAAAAACATCCTGCCTCAAAGCCACTCAGTGGAGAGAGGGTTTAGTTTTAGCTCACAGTCCCTGGTTATAGTACATCATGGTGCGAAAGTCACAGTGGCAGGCCCTTGAAGCAGCTCATCAGTTCCAAGTTCACAGTCAAGAGAGAATGCGTGGATGTGCTTGCTTGTGCCGAGCCCTGTGTCTCCATACACATTCAGTTCAGTATCCTTATTTGAGGGTAGGCTAAGTCTCTCCAGACCAACTAAAGCAATCAAGACACAATACCTTGCGGAAATATTCACAGGCCAACCTGATGTAGACATTCCCTCATTGATGCCCTCTTCCGGGGGATTCAAGGTTGCATCAAGCTGACAATTCAAACCACCTCTCATAGTGTTAGAAGCTGTTGTCCCACATTAGGCCAGTAGAAGAGGTCTGGGGTTTTCCTGAGAAGAATACAGATAGAATTCTGTCATGAGCCTCCACCAGAACTAGGGGCATTTAAAGGTCCAACTCAGGTGTGCCCTTGGGAATTCAGCAGTGATGGGACCTGGAGAGCTCAGTATGAGACCCCATGAAGTGGGGACTTGTAAACAGAGACTGCTCGTCCATTTCCTGGCTGCCCAGACCCAAATATTCACACAGAAGCTATATTAATTACAATACTGTTTGCCTGATGGCTTGGATGTATTTTTGGTTAGCTCTTACATCTTAAACTAACCCATTTCTATTAATCTGTGTACCACCACAAGTCTGGCTTACCAGTAAGGTTTCGGCATCTTTCTCCTTTGGCAGCTACATGGCATCTGCCTGACTGACTCCTTCAGTCTAGTTCTCCCTTCTAGCTATATTCTGCCCTGCCATAGGCCAAAGCAGCTTTATTCATAAATCAATAAAAGCAACACATATGCAAAAGGACATGCCACATCAGGTACCAGTCTTCTTCAGCTTTGCCTGCTGAGTCCTTCCCATAGAGGCTTCCATGAATGATTGTTCATTGTTATAGGATAGTGCCCTGTTGCTTTTCCTTGAAAAGAATTAAAATTAAAAACAATAATTTTAATTGAAAAATTGACATTTGTACAGAAAGTCTTAGCAATGAAATGTCTTTGGATTCAGATTTGAGTTATAAACCATCAAACTACCTTTGTTAAAAAGGATATTTTGTGAATTGGATTTGTTAGGGAAAGCCCTGTGTGCTGTAAGAATTTACCATGTTTTTGGTCTGTCTTAGTCAGGGCTACTATGGCTGGGATGAAAGACCATGTCCAAAAGCAACTTGGGAGAAATTGTTTATTTCCCTCACAGTTCCATATCACAGTTCATCATCAAAAGCAGTGAGGACAGGAACTCAAGCAGGGCAGGAACCTGGAGGCAGGAGCTG